>VZRR01000413.1:115045-248368 GCA_013398015.1 Oreocharis arfaki
TTTTTTTTTTTTTTTTTTTTTTTTTTTTTTGAAAATTGGTGTCACACAATTACTGTGGTTCCATTTTTTGGTAATAAATATGATTGTATTTTAATTTGTGGTTTCTCTGCTCACTCAGCATTTTCCTGTTTGGTAACTTAATGAATGAACATATTCTAACCATTGATATTTAACACACACAAGTTTAAAAGGATTTGGAGGTTTTGGTAGGTTGGGTTTTCCTTTGTAAGAACTGATCTTACAAGGGCTTTAGGTCCTCTACATGAAGTATGGAGAACTTCTTCTAAAGCTCCCTAAGGTAGAGGGATAAGGGGTGGAGGTTTAGAGCTGTTTATTCCACACCGCACACATTGCCATGGTGGGGCCAGTTTTCAGCAGAGAACACCGAGCTCTGGAAGAGGCACTTTTTTCTTACCCACTCGCAGAAGGGATTGGTTTTGTCCCCTTTACAAACTGCAGGAGGAAACAGAGGTGTTCTCTTTTATTTTGTTGGGCTCACTATGGAGAGGAAGTATCCCACAAGTTTTCAGCCTCTGTCCGACATGACCACCGCCACCAAGAGCCCCTGCCAGGTGACATGGACTGAGCAGCTCAGTACCATAGCTCTTTTTGAATGAAATAGCCTTCCAGGTTTTGCTGTGCCTCTGTTTTCCATTGTTTTCTGGCTGGGTGAGAGTGGTAAGCCACAGAAACTCATTTGTCACGTTGTTTGCTTTGTTTTCTCAAGCCGTGTGATCTCATGTGAGAACCCTCTGCCATCTTGCCTTCGTTCCCGGGGGACCCATGTGGCACAGAGGGCAGGAATGGCCACCATTCTGTCTTTATCCTAGGGGGCCATGCGACATCTTTTGGTGGTGAATACCCTTTTTGTGGGTAAATCATTCACTCTTTTGTGCAATCTTTTATTTACAGTGTTGTGGGTTTTGTGATTTCTTCAGTAAATTGGGACTCAAGTTTATAATCTCTCCTAGTATTTTTCCTCTATTATTGAAAGGGGTGGTTTGAGTGGGCTTAACTTTCTTGCTCAGTTTTAAAACTAGCACAAAGGCAAAGAGTACGAAAGGAAAAATTAATCTTTTATTATGATTTTTGGTGGGGTTTTTCTGTTTTCATTTTTTGTTATTTGCTTGGGGGTTTGTTTGTTGTTATAGAAACATGTCCCTGCATACCCACAAACCACAACTCTATTTTTTTTTTAATGACAAATACCAGTTGTACCACTAAAGATTATCTCATGGCTGCGATGCATTATGGGTATATTAGACTGAATATGTTAACATTGGCAGGATGATGTTGTAGCGAACATGAGAAGAGTTGGAAGCAACCTAATAGCGGTACTTCATCTTTGCTGAATCTCCAGATCTATGTCATTAGTGAAACAGTTTAGAAATACAAAAATTCATCCCAAAAACTCCATATTTTTCAGTATTTTTCTGCAGTGGAGAAGTAAACTCTAAATTGGAAGAAAATGCTTTTTTTTTTTTCTTTTTGCTTTTCATACCCAAAGTTTCTATAAAGAAATAATATTAGACACATTCTAATAATTCCTTGTGAAATCACAGGGAAATGCTTGCCAATTTTGTCTTAATTTGGTTTTTCACTCATGTAAGGTTAATGTAGAAATGCATTACTTTGATATAATAGTCTATTATACCAAAATGAAAAGTTGAAACAGCATATTTTGAAATAATTTAAATGAAGCATGGATATGAAACAATTCATTTCAGTCTTTTCACTATTTTAAAAATAAATACATTTATGTGAAGTGTTACTTTATTAAGAAATTGAGAGTTACTGATCAAATTAATTCTGCAATAATCTCAATGATTTCTTCTCAGTTTTATGAAGTTCATTGGACATTGTAGTAGAATTTGTTTGCTTTCCAAAATAATTGTAGCAAAGGACACTTCTCTGTCTATTTCAGTCCAGCAGTTACAGCAGGGCAAGGTACTCAAGGTACAGCTATGGATCATATATGTAATAGAGACAAGAAATATCATGGAATGGGCTTTGAATTGACAAAAGTACAGCATGATTTGGCCTTAATATTTTTTTACCCTTCAAGAGTGCTTACAATTCATTCAGTGTATTTAAACTGTTCAAATTTTTCCTTTCACTATTCAAAGTCCTATATTATAAAAGGATTTCTCAGAAAAAAGGTCTCAAAAATATTTTCTCAGCATATTTCAGTCCCTCTGGTCTCTTCCTCTTTCATCTGTTGTGTTCTGTGTGACAGAAGCATCAAAAATTGAAAGGCTCTGGTGGATATCCTCTATGTTATGTTCTTCCATGACATAATTCTTCTAAAAATTCTCAAGAAGAATCAGACAGTATGAAGGAGCAAATACCAACTTTTTAATGGATCTATATTTGGTTACTTCTTTCATATAGTTTTTGCATGCCTGCTTAAATTACTCTTTATATGTGACTAAATAAATAAAAAAGAAAATTATTAATGTTTTTGAGGGAGAGGGCTTTTTGTTTTCAAAGGTGCTCAGTGGAGTCTAAAAATTTTTTTAAAGGACCACCATATTGCTAAAAAGTACCAAAATCTAAATACTAGGTACCTTTACCAAGAAATGTAAAATCATTAGTTTAGCATCTAATAAAATTATGGAAGATGAACTTAGAGCACTGGTTGTTCTAAATGTTTAACAAATAAATGCTACATCACAATTTGTTTATTTTTTAAAAACTGATAATTGTAAGCAAATTACCTGTGCAAATGGAAACATTTGATCATGATTTCAATAAAAATAACAATTAATTTTTATTAAAGTGGATTAAATTTTGTATCAAAATTGAGGAGGAACATTTTGAGTCATGTTAGTGAGATTTGAGATGTGTTTCTCAGCTCTCCTCTCTTTGAAATTCTGTGTAGTCGTAGTTTGAAAACTAGAAATAGCTTATAATATTTTACATTTTATATGAGGAGAATGTTGATGCCTTTTTTTTTGTCCTAAACAAATAAAACAAATTCCCCCAAACAAAAATATTGTGAAAATTGTTTTTTTTGTTTTGTGAATTGAACTTTATTCACTTGCCAAATGTACTGAAAAGGGTTTATATAAATCAGTGATGAACTACTATCCACGCTGCAGAATTTTATGTTCAGATTTTGTGGCTTTTTAAAGAAGTATCAGTATCTTTATCACAAACCCTTTACTAAATAACTCTAGTGGTCTAATTTATTCCTTCTATTATACATAATCATTTACTTTGCCAAGAAATGCACTTTCTTTTGTAATTAAACTAACGGGTAGGCTTTGCTGACCTCAAGTATGCATTTATCAAAAAATTTTCAAGTGACATATGAAATTTTCTGATCAGTTCAGATCAAATTTTAGGTTGATGTTCTTGCTCCATGAAGATCAGTTCAGTTTTTATTACATTTTATTTCAGCTTCACTCCCATTATGTAATTTGATCTGCTTTCCTAGGTAGAATATAATTTATTCAGAGAAGGAATGATATGTTGTAACAACTCCAGGGATGAGACATTCACAACTTCTCTGGACAAACTCTTCCAGTGTCTCATCATTCTCACAGCAAAGAGTTTCTTCATGATATCTAATCTAAACCCACTCTTGTCCAGTTTAAAGGCATTACCCCTTGTCTTATCACTACCTACCTACCCTTGCAAAAAGTTCCTCCCCAGCCTTCTCATAGGACCCCATCAGGTACTGGAAGAACTCTATGAGGCCTTTCTGGATCCTTCTCTTCTCCAGGATGAGCAACTCCAACTCTGTCAGCCTTTCTTCATAGGAGAGGTGCTCCATCCATATTTAAGTGTCTAATTCCCGTTTTGCATCCCATTGGAAATTGGTGCCTTAAGCTCCCTGGAAAGTAGAACAGGTTAGGTACCTGAAAACCTCTGTCTTTGTGAACTTTACCTGGTATGGCTGACAAATGTGGCCAGACTGCAGAAAAAGAAATTTACCATCTGTCAGTAAAGTACATTCTAATGTTTAAATTTCTACTCTATGACAGTACATATTTTTCCCTACTAGGAGTTATAGTCCATAAAAATTAACTTTTCTGAGGTTTTAAGGATTAATTTCTAACTTAATTGCTTTTAAGATTATCCCTTAAAATACCCTAATGTCTTCTCTGAAATCCATACTTTTTGTTTTCTTTTTGTTTAATTATCTAATGCTGCAATAATGTTAAATAAAACAAGGGTATTCCTTCATTAAAGACAATTCATACAAATTAAGCAGCCTCACAATGGCTGATATTACTACACTTATTCTTCTCTTGCTTCTAGCTCTCAAATTCATCACAGTTTCAGTTTAGATAATTCTAAAAGGAGTCTTACCCAGACTATATAGAACAAAATGTTTGAGTCAGTCTGTTATTCATTAAATAAAAACCTCATGAAGTCTGAATTTTGAAAGATGCACAGAGAAAGGTTTCTTAGATTTTTTAAAAATATCTCAGAGTCACTTCTATAGTATTAACACTTTTCTGATTTCCCAATTCTAAATACAATAGCTGAAGCCACTTTAGATAAAAGAATATTTTATACTGGATTAATTTGTTTAAAGATAAGAGACTGAAGCAAATTTCAGTTTTTTGAAGTACATTAGAAAGAGGTATTTTTATATTGATCAGTCTGTCAAGCCATCACTCCTGCCAGAACAGGTGGGCTCTGTTCCCTGAAAAAATGTTATTCCATCTTGCCATCAGGCACCACTCTAGAAGCCTACAGCTTTCACACAGGTCCTGTGTCATGTCTAAGAGAACAGTGAGGATGTCTAAAATCTCAAGGCATCTCAGCTGAAACTAGAAGCTTGTCTTTAAGCAACAGAATTCTTTTATTCAGTATTTTATGTATTTTTGGTCACTTATTGTACATGGAGTTCTCAGAATTCCAGTTCTTGTTTCTGAAGTATTTAGAAATGTAAGCAATTCTTATCCATGTAATTCCCTTAAAAATACACCTTTTTTTTCTTTTTAAACTAAAAATGTTATTGTCTCAGGTAGTTGGTTTAGAAAGGATATTCTTGTTCTAATTCATCTAGTCCTAAAATACTCTTCCTATGAACTCTCTTGTCTAACAGCAGTCTGGATAAGAAGGAGTATTAATATTTCCTCAGGCTTTTTCTAACACTAAAACACTGAACTAGCTGAACTGCCTGACCACTTCAGGCCTGACCAAAAGTTGTCCAAATGCCTCTCATACACTGACAAGCCTGGGGTATTGACCATCTCTTTAGGAAACCCATTCCAATGTTTGACCACCCTCTCCTGTCCTAATAAGCATTACTTGAGAATTCCGGAAAACATGAAGGCTTTTTTAACCCCCGTGCTGTAATTCAGCTTCCTGTCCCCCTAGCCTTAAAATCCTTTTTGGCTGCATGTGAGAGGCAGATCTTACAGACTTTACAGTCGCTTTGAGCCGCCTGGTCTTCTGGGAAGTGTCTCTGCCCATGACAGGGGGTTGGATCTCCTTCCAACCCAGATCCTTCTGTGTTTAAAGTTTAAACTGCAGGGTAGTTATCAGTTTTTATCAGTGAGAAAATTAATTAAATACACTATACATAGCAAATGGTTAAATTCTTTGCACGTATTTAGAGGTATTTTCATCAGGAGAGAAAACATTTAATATGAGAGTAATGATTAGGATCTATGTATTTTATTAAAACTTCCTTATTTTTGTATCCTCTGTCCTTTGAACTGATAACTGTTGCTAGTCACACTGAATAAGCTAATTATTGCACACTTATGCTTCTGTTTAAACACATCTGCTCTGACTGGAATTGCAGAAGAAATACACTTATGGCACTCTATTGATTGGTGAGCCATTAAGGTTCCAATTCAAGAAACATCTGCTAGTTACTCAGCCTCAGGTGTCTTGCTTGATTAGGTATTAATTCTTAAATTGATGCCAGATTCTCATTAACCTCCACATGAATAAAGATAAGGACTAAATTTACCAGTTCTGTAAAGCAAATTTTAGATGTGTTATAAATGGCCTCTTTCTTAAGGTAAATATTAGATCAGGATAACCATTGAGGGAAACTCCTGGCCCTGCTCAGGACAGCCCCAAGAGCCACACCATGTTGTTATGACCTGCCTCTTAGGCAGGGTAACTGAGGTTGTTGTTAATAGATCACTTGGGGTGAATGAAAGTGAAACAACACTGAATGACCAGTGTATGTATGAGGCAGGTTTATTTTAAAACAATTTGGTTGCAGCAGAAAGGAGGTATGTAGCTGGTTTTGTTTTTTTCTATAAAAATATCATGGAGAAATTATATAAGGAAAATATAGAAAGAGAAGAAAAGTACAAGAGAAAATAGTAGAATGGAAAGATATCACCTCCTGTGGATCCGCTGATGATACTTGATCTTTGCTATTTTGATGTCTCTGTGCAGAGTGGTGGTTGCAATCTTAATCCACTGGGTATGGGGCATGTGCAACAAAGAGTTTGTCAAATTTTATACATTTAGTCTTATGTGGGAACACCCTGATATTTCCACTGGGGGGGAGTTTTACACTGTCAGATGCAGTTGTGTTTTATCTGAAGGGAGGAGATTAGCATGATAAAAAGCATTACCCCATCTCTGCAGGATCTGCTTCTTATCAGCCTTTTCCCTTATCTGGAATGAAAACACTTTGTTTAAGACAGCAGTTCCTGGTTATCAGGGAAACAATAGATGCAGGGCTCAAACAGCCGTCCAAGCAAAGCAACATGTGCCTCACAGTGTTGTGTCAATGCTTCTTGAACTCTGACGGGCCTGGTGACAACTTCTTTGTGGAACCTGTTCAAGTGCCCAATCACCCTCCGGATGAAGAACCATTTCCTAATACTCAACCTAAATCTCCCCTAACACAGCTTCTTATTTTTCCCTGAGGTCCTAAAATTGATCATCAGAGGGAAAAGATCAGTGTCTGCAACCCCTCTTCCCTTCAGAAAGGGAGTTACAGAGGTAACTGTAGACTGAAACGAGGTCTTTCCTCAGTGTCCTCTTTAGGCTGAACAAACGAAGCTGCTCGTCAAAAGGCTTCCCCTCTTTGTGTCAAATTATTTTTAATTTAAATCTAAATAATTTTCCAAAGCTTGCTTTTAGCATTAAACATAGTATAAAAGTACCTTCCTATAAAGAAAATGCAGTTGGTCTCATTAAATTAAGATGATCTTGTTAATAGTTGGTCAGTTGTTCTAAAAGTGTGGACTTCTTCTACAAAAAAAGTAAAAAAGTGAGAATAGCAAGGCATTGTCTCACGGTGTCATTTGGAACAGAAATATAGTTTCATGAACCATTTTAAACAACTGTCTAAAAAATTGTGTACACTTTGATGTACACCCATCAATAAAGCTTGAGAGAAGAAATGAAGAGAGAGGTAGGAAATGAATGACTAAATTGTAGGAAATGTGTGACTAAAGTGCATTGAGATTTTTTTGCCTGTGCTTGTGCTTGTTGCATTTTTGCTATTGTTCAGTCCAAATCTTGTGCACTGCTTGCAATGGTAGTCCCTTCTTGGTTACATGATAGTGTTTCCTTGCAGTAGAGATTTACAGTTAGAAATCTGCATCCAATTTTTGTTTAAAATCACAATAATAAACTCAAAAATATTTTTATTCTTTGCTTAAGTCTCCTCTGTCCCAGTGCTCAGAACACTTCACCAATACACGTTTCAGCACATACCAAATCCCTGTGCAATTTTATCTGAGATGGATTCAGTTCACCTCCGAAGACAATATTTATTAGTTCTCCAGCCAAATTAAAAAACCCTGATGGTTACATGAAGTCCCATTTTATGTCTTAACATATCACCATAAGGGATATTCATGTCTGTAACTTCATTATCTGCGTACATTTCTCTAATACAAACAATGACTATCAATTAAAATGAGATTGAAGTGGGGCTTGGGGCGAGTATAATTTTCTTTTAATACGCATTTGAAACATCATTGCAAAAGGAAATGGTTATGTTTTAATGGCTTCTCCTTTGAAGTTAAGGAGATACAAATCTGGGACTCAGTTCAGCTGCTTTGCAGCAGTTCTTCTCTAGTACAATGCTGGAAGGAAATGAACTGCACCTTTGAGAAAATTTCACTGCATAGTCGCAATCCCCAAGGATTACCTCTGTAGCAGTTCCAGTAAATTCATTTTTCTGTCTCTAAGTAAAGGAGATACGACCTGAAGTCCCATATGCCACGGGTATTCTGCTTGTAGCTGCTTATAATGTCAGCTGATCTGCATTACAGAAGTGTGAAAAAATCTACAAAATATTTGTCATTTAATTCATTTAACATTTAAAAATCACTGAACAGAGCTGAAGAGAGGAAATGAAAATAAAAAGTCACTTTAAAAGGAAAAACAAATAAAACACTTACACATAGCTGAGAGATCTTACCTTGACTAAGTCACAAAAAAATTGTATAATATAATAGTCTGAGGTTTTAAAATGTTTTTGGTCATTCTGTGATGCCCTTGAATTTATCTAGGAATATGAATAGAAACACTGGGTAATAATTACCTATTTTGAGTCCATATGGATTTCTTCCATATGGATTTCTTCCTAATCTATTCTACATTGAAACTCTAGGGGAATGCAATCAAAGACAGTAAATGAACTTACTTTGAAGCTCTCTAAGGCATTCTCAACTTGCCATCAAACTATTACTATAACAAATTATATTTGCAAACTCTGCAAAAAGGCCTTTTGTGTTGAATTCCTTTATACACATTTCATCTGAAAGGGAAATCTGCTGCAAAACAGGAGATAGACAATAAAATGTTTTTCTGAAAAAAAAAAGTTTAAATTTGAAGTCTTTTATGTCAGACTACTTATTGCTACTTATTCACATAATTTTTATCAGTGCTTCTAATTTCTTCCATGGAAAACCCAAAATTAAGGTTTTCCGAGCCATGTGATCCAAATCTCTGGGATGAAAATATTTAAAGTGTTAGAATAAACAACGAACTAAGGTAAAACAAGTCAAGAAGCAGAGAAAGTTGCTCTTTATAATTATATTTCTTTAGCATGTTTTATTCAAGAAAAAAGTTCCATTTCAAAGCCCAAAATAGCAGTAATGTAGCAAAGGAAAATTCCTGTCGAGAAAGTGAATCTTCTAATGAATTCTTTTTTTTTTTTTTTTTTTTTTGATTGTGGGGATTTTTGGGTTTGGGTTTGTTTGGTTTTTTTTTTGTGGCAATGAAGCAAAAATACATAAAAACAGTGGTGTTTTTCAAAAGTAACATAGGAATACTCTCAATTTAATGATATTTCTGCTCCAAAATGATCCTGAAGTACCAGTGAAATGAGTTGAGTTGGGGAAAATATAATCAATTTAAGGCATAACTCTTACTTAGCTGAGGCAGAAAAAATATTTTTCATGAGTACAGGATTAAGACCTTGATTATCCTTTAAAACATGCAAAAGTAGCAAATGTAATTACTCATTATTTTAATTTGAAATATTCAAACATAACTTAAGCTGAATGTGTTACACCTGAGCGTGATTAACCCACAGCCAGACTTTAAGCTGAAATTGCTTTTATAAATACTAATGAATATATGACATATATTCTTGATACTGTGGCCCTGTTTTCATATTGTTCTTGACATAGGACTCTATTTTATATGTGCAGAAGGACAAAATCAAATGCAAACTTCCACTAATTTAATAAGCAACTTCTGTAATCCTGCCAAGATACAAAAATATATATATTTTGGTTATATTTAATAATTACTATGGGGTATGCTTACCAAGTTTTCTATTTTTTATACAAGAAAGACTTTTTCCGAACACATTTTGAAATTTCTTTTGGCTTCTATTGCTTTTCTGTCTTAGTTGCATTATTTGTACTTTACAATTTTATTTGCAGTTTGCAGAAAAGTGTAAATTATTCCAAGCAGGAAGAAGGACTGCTAGTTTCTCTTCTACTTAACCAAATTGTTCTATTGATCTGCTTTAGTAAGTCCTGAATTCCTTAGAACTCTTGAAACAGAAGTCATTTTTATCCTTCAGTAGGAATTCTAGGTTAGAAAGAGCCTAAGGCATGACAGAGTACTGTTCCAGGATAAAACATCTATTTGCCTTTTTACAATTCTGCATGTGTTTCTTGTTGATACTCTGATATTGGTTGAAGAAAATGTGATTAACTATGAATTACTGATTCTGACTGTCTCCAGAGACGAATGAATCAATGAAGCTATGGGGAAAAAAGGTAGGGTAGGATAGAAATAAATATGTGTATTTCATATTTCTGGTAGCAATCACATTAAACTGCTACAGGATGCAAAAAGGTTTTAGGACACAACCCTACTATTTCAAACTTTGTTCACTGACACAGCAGTTAAAGCACATGAATAAAACCAGAAGGTAGCAATATAGCATGTAGTGCCCATACAGACCTATAGGTGGAGGTTAGTTAAAACTTCATGTTATCCCTCAGGCTAGTTTTCTGGGAGAAAAGAAATGGGCGAATTGTGTCTAAAACACTTGGCTGTTGTGAGGTTATTTGGCACTGTGGTCTTGAGGACTCCTGAAGGATTTTGTTACAAATAAACAATTTCATTCTTCATTTCCATTCAGGTGAGGGAATGTTACTTGTAGATAAACTCCTTAATCTCAAGATAAAACAAGGGCTGTAGATGGTGTCATCCGCATGTACTGAGCAGGAATGAAGAACAGGCTTCTCTATTGCAGCTCTCTTAATCTGTCTGGCAGTGAAGTTCACGGAGAGAAGTATGGTTGTACACATCTCCATGTGAAAGAGACAAAGGCGGTCAAATGGACACATGGTAGCATATGAGTCTCTGCAATCAAGACTGTTAATTATGCCCTGCCTGAATTGTGCTTGAAATACATATCTCCTTATTTCAGTGTTTTCTCGCTGTAGCTCACTATGGCCAAGGCAAGTGGTCAAAACCAATTCAGAGTAAGGGAAGCCCTGGCCACTTCTGGGACCCTATTAAGCCTACAGCACTGACTAGTATTGGCAAAGTTGAATTTGCTGGGCTACAGTTCCATGGAGCTGCCAGACTTTGGCTTGTCTTATGATTTTCTGTATGACAGAATTAGATGGCATTTTATGCAGACTGTGCAGATAAATGGACTTTTGTGGTGGGATGGGTTTTGGTAGGACTGGGGGTTTTTTCTATAATGTTAGATTAAAACGAAATACTTTTACTATAACCTTAAATTTTAAAGAGCTTACCGTAAGTTAGATCAAGTATAATTATGATGGAGTTTGATTAAATGTAGAGAGAAGCTATAGATTATATTCTGCATTTCTGAAAAGAAAAATACCTGAAAAATTCTGGACATAAATGTCTGCAGGATGGGGACTGGCACTGTACTTCTATGTCTGGAAGTGACTGCATCCCTATTATTATTATTTATAGAAAAATGCAGTAACTTCACGGAAGTATTTTATTTCTCACAAATATGCATGCAAAGATCCCCATTTGTTGTTTTCCTGCTGCATTTCTATGAAGAATGAGTAGAACTAAAGGAAATTACATGGGGGACAGAAACAAAGAAGTAAGAGTAAAAACGTTAAACTTGAATTTTAGTTGCCAGTTCCATGTAGTGGCTTGGAAAGAGATTAAGACTTATGAAAGAACATGTATTTAATTGGAATTTTACTGCTGAAGTGGTATGATGACAATAAGAATCTAGAATAAATCTCTATTTTCCATTCAAGAAAGAAAGTTGAAAGAGCATAAAAACTGGAGAAGATAAGCATTTGTGGATGATCTTAATTTTTTTTAAAGAGAGCAAAAAGTTCAGTAAAGAGATGGATTTCAATGAGAAAGCAAGGCATGATTTCTGGTTTTTTTTCGTTCAGATCTTTTTTCATTAGCCTAATTATTTAAAGGTTCTGCTGGCTGCTTTTGTAAATGACAAGTAACATGTACTTCTCAGATTGTGGACCTCACCTGTCATCACTTGACACATTATTAACATTAGCAAAATACTTCTTTCTAAGTATTTTAGGTTTTGCACATGACTGTTCAAATGAACAATTGCTGACATATCTTTTTCATTTTCTTACTGTGATTACAAGGCAGTGTCTTTTTTCCCAAGCATGAGACAATGTCAATTTTGTGTGTGTGTGTTTCAGATATATAATCTTTCCTCAAACAAACAAACAAATTAAAAGTCTTTAGTAAATTAGATTTACTGTTTTAAAATAAATCTATAATTCTTCCTGATTAGCACAACTAAATGAGCTCAGCCCATTTCATTTATGCAGAAGTTTATAATATAATTTAATAATTGTGTAAAAATTCCTAGAGAAGGATAATTACTTCTAATAAAAAACGCTCATCTAATAGATAAACACGTACGATCTGGTGATGAGAAAATGACATCTGGTACACAATAATTAAAAAAAAAACCTTATTAAATCCTGTGATTTAACCTAATAAGGTATAACTCTAACAAATATGAAAGTTAACAATGTAACAACATAGCAAATGTGAAAGTGAAGGTTATGATGAAAATCAGAACAGGACAAACTTACTGATGCTCTCTCTATATATTTTCGAGAACAATTTATTTACCATTAGGGTGTTCTTTGAACATAAAATCTCTATGGTTGGTAGATCATCATGGATTTTATTGACAAAGGGTGTGAGTTGGCCTACTTTTTTCTTTCTTCCTTATTTCTTTCCTTCTCCTCCTTTTCTCCAGTTCAGAGGTATTTATTAAAGAATATCTATTCTTACCTTAGTCTTATAATTTATTAAAAATTTTATTCAGTACTGACTGTAAAGATCTTGTCTGAAGCTTTGAATGATCTTCAGTGAAATGGAAAAACTTACTTAACTTCACAGTTTAATTACATTGTTTAGTTGTTGTGAAAGTTAAGCAGTGTTATGATTATTATACCTGACATTAACTTATCCAAATTGATTTTATCTTCTTTCAAATTCCGTAGCACACTTCATCCAGAAATTGTTTTTTCCACTTTATATACATAACAATATATTTTTTAAAATTAAGGAGGAAAAAAGTAAAAACCTTCAGCCAACAATTTCCAAAGTCACACTAAAATGCAAACCATGATTTGGTTGCTTTCAAAACTGCTCCTCTCATAAACAGACATGAACATCATTTTGTGTTACACTCAACTTCTGGGCTTGTATCAGCTCCCACATTTGCAGTGGGTTAGCCTTGGCTAAGGGACAGGTGCCTGCCCAGCTGCTTGCTCTCTTGTTCTGCCTCCTCAGCAGGGCAATGGGAGAAGACAGGATGAGAAAGCACATGAGTTAGGGGGAGACAGGTAGATCACTTAATAGTTACTGTCACAGGCCAAACAAAATTAATTTAATTTTTTTCCACTTAAAATAGATTCTGGTAGACACAAATTGTATCTCTCCGTCTCCACCTTTTACCAGGCTTTATTTAACTCCTTCACTTTCAACTCATCCAAGGCCAGATTGACTCTTTCATTTTCTCTGGGGGATGGGAGGCTGCAGTCAGCTTTTCCCAGTTTCTGTCTGCTGCTCCTTCCTCCTCATGCTTGTCCTCTGCTCCAGCATGGGTCCTCCATGGCGGAAGTCTTTAAGAAAAATCCTGTTCCAGCATGGACTCTTTACAGGTTACGGTGAATACCTGGTCCATCCCCTGGAGCACCTCCCATTTCTGCTTTTCTGACCTTGGCATTCCCTCTCTTGTTTCTTTGTTTCTTACTCCTTCTGTTTTTTTCTGCTCCTTTTTTTTTTCTTTTTTTTTTTTTTCTTTTTTTTTTTTTTTTTCTATTTTTAATTTTTTATTAATTATATTTTCACAGAGTCATCACCAACCTGGATGATGGGCTCTTGGATTCTGCTGTGTCCTGTTGTGGAGTCAGATACAAACTTCTGTGTCTGCCATAGGGACAGACCTCGGCCTCCCCCCAACGCCAAAATCTGGTCATATAAACTAAACAGAGTGTTTGCAAAAGACTTGACTAGAGAGTATGACAGTATAAACTACTAAACTGTATAAACCTGCTGCATATTATATAGAGGTGGAAGTGTTTATTTTTGTTCCAAGTCCCAAAGTTTCAATTGAATTCCTGGAAGGACATTGTTTCCTGAGCTGAAAAACAAGTCACTATATGCTTTGCTAATTCGAATAATCACTTTTCCAAACAATTCTTTAATTTTATTAAACCTTCTTTTATTAAACTGAGTTGCCCTGTAATAGAATTTTCCATGGGAAATGTATTTATGCCCTGTAACTCAGGCATTGGTTGATATTGTTTTTGAAAAGTAAAGGTTGACCTCTTCAGAAGCTTTCACTTTAGAGTGAGTCTCCTCTCTATAGGGATCACTAAAGGACAGAATAATGGGAACATTCTTTAAAGATTAATGCTAAATAAAAAAGAAAAATGTTAAATAAAAGAGAGCATGACCTTCACAACTGAAAAATTTGTTACCAGATGCTTTAAGTTTTAATAACCTTGTATTCTGCATGCAGAAAACCAGGTAAAGGTCCTAAACAGTGTTACTAACTTTTTTTAGTTACATTTTTTGCTGATTGATTCTGTCCACAAACCAATTAAAATCTATGGCTATTTAGTTATCTTCAGCTCTTATCTGCAGGGTGCTGAACTCCCTTGGCCTAATTAAATCATGATGAAACACTTTTTTGAATAGAGATGTAATCAATGCCATTTCTATTCGCTCTAAGTGGTAAATCATGGGAAGAACCAAAATTTGTCATTTGTGCTACAATAAAGATATAATATAAACTTTCTAACAGTTCATATGCCCAGGCCAGCAAGTGTAAGTGTTTCATTTGACTTAATTCAAATGAAAGATTTCTTGCAAGACTATAAATGTCAGACATTTTCTCCACAACATAAAAACTGTTTTGCTAGTGTCTTCATACACACAAAAGAATCATGAGATCACAGGAAAAAGTGAGAACAGCTCCCTGCTTTCTAACTTTTCTAATTGTAAATTTCTCTTGATCCTTCCAAATAAGATGCTTACAGGGAAGAATTCAAATAAGAACACGAAACTGATTCTGTGTTTAGAGAGAGAAGCTATAAACATTAGTGACATGATCTTAAGAGGGGGAATAAGGGATGAACAGGTTTCTATTTCTTTTCATTTGGGATAGGGAGGAGAATGAAATGCCCATTATTCAGGAGAAAATTGACAGCGACCTGCTACACCACTTAGACCTGCACAAGTCTATGAGACTGGATGGAATCTACCTAAGGGTACTGGGAGAGCTGGCAGAAGAGCTCACTGAGCCACTTTCAACCACTTATCAGCAGTCTTGGGTAACTGGGTTGGTTCCAGTTGACTGGAAGTTAGCAAATGTGTCACCCATCTACAAGAAAGCCCAGAAGGAAGATCCAGGGAACTGCAGGCCTGTCAGAAGTGCACTTTACAAAAAGGAAATCAAATACTGATGCTTTGTCTTTTTCAGTTTCATATGTTATAGTTTCGTGTATAACCATAGTTTTTAATCCTCCCAGGACTGTCAACAAAATAGTAGATGATAGAATTTATAATCTCAAAACTTTTATCTAGAATAGTAGGACAAGACTGTTCTTTGAGGAATCCCCACCATTATATTACACATCCCTGTCGCTGTGACTGCATCAGATGGTTCATAGTCCTATTTTCTGCTACTGTTATCTAACTTAGTAAGGTGTATCCTTCAACCTTGCTACAGAACCCTGAAGTAAGGTGTATCCTTCAACCTTGCTACAGAACCCTGATGATGGAAAAGATCACAATGGCTGTGCAGCTCTTCAGAAGGACCTTGACAGATTTAGAGACGGGCAGAGAACTGTCTGCAATTCAACAAAGGCAAATGCAGGGTCCTGCACCTGGAGAAGAGTAACTCTCATTTACCAGTACAGGTTGGGGGCCAACATGCTGAGGCGCAGCTCTGCAGAAAAGGATCTGGGAGGCCTGGTGGGCAACAAGCTGTCCATGAGCCAGCAGTGCCCTTGTGGCCAAGAGAGACAGTGGTACCCTGGGATGCATTAGGAAGAACATTGCCAGCAGGTTGAGAGATCCTGACTCTCTATTCAGCCCTGGTGAGGTGACATCTGGAGTGCTGTGTCCAGTTCTGGGCTCCTCAGGACAAGACAGATATGGAGCTCTTGGAGTGAGTTCCACTTGAACATGAGGAAGAACTTTACTATGCAGATGACTGAACACTGACATGGGCTGCCCAGAAAGGTTGTGGAGTCTCCTTCTCTGGAGATATTTAATAACTGTCTGGATGCAATTCTGGATTCTAGGATGACCTTGCTTCAGCAGGGAGGTTGGACCAGATGACCCACTGTGGTCACTTCCAACGCTACTTATTCTGTGATTGATTCTGTGATTCACTGGCTGCTGGCTAGGTGCAGCCCTTAGGAATTTTTCATTCCACCGTTCTGGTGTCAAACTTTCTTACATTCATAAACAAATGCAATTATCTAAAAAATATTTTTACATATATACATAACATCAATACTTTTTAATTCCGCCCCCCCCCACCGAACAGAAGAAAAAAATGTCCCTAGGTTTCTAATCTAAAGCATTTTATGTGTTTCAAGGTTACTTCTGTACTACTTGAGAATCAAACTTTCCCGCAAAAATGTAAGATGAAAATGTAAACAATATCAAGTATGTCCTTTGCTTTACTAGCACAGAAAACAGCATTAATTTTTTTAAAACTTATTAAACATAAGGGACAGATCCTCAGTTGGTATAAATCAGCATGACTTCACTGAAGTTAATGCAATCATGAAACTTTAGAACTTCGGTAGTGCTAATCCACATTTCTCTCTCTCTCTTTTTTATTTTTTTTTCCCACAACTAGACTATAAAGTAGAAGCATAAATGCCATTATTTTGGGTACTCAGCAAGGGCAGATAAAGAGAAAGCAGTTACATTATAAATATATGCACTAATTTTAAAATATGCTGCTAGCTCTAGAAGATTATTTTCTACAAGTAAGTATTTATTGATGCAGAGAGGAACAATGAACTTTTTTAGAAATGCCTAGGTATTTGGCTCCTCCAAAAATTGAACCAGACATTTACTTATAAATCTAATGTGACATCAAAATATGATTCTGAGTTCAGTTTTTAAAACTGAGGGCTAATGGAAACAAGGTTTTCACCAGATCAGTGCAAAATTATCAGATGAAACAGATTTTTTTTAAAGCAAGACAAAAATGCAACTGTATGCAAATCTTCAAAACCAAATTCTCAAGTTTTGTTGTTGTAAAGAAGAGTTATTTCACTGTTTCATATGTCTTGTGTTTATTGGTATCTAATCATAGCCTTTGAAAAGTTATTGTCCAGTCTGATTTCCTCTAGTGTAGAGAGATGTGAACCTATACTTTTAATCTGAAGCTAAGATAAATGTCTCAGTACATGGGATGAAATAGTCTTCCCGCGTTTGCACAGAATCTAGAGAAAACTGCATGAAGATTTTAGGCTGAAATCCTAATTATTACATAGCTAAACTTTTGTCTAATGAATTTCATCTTGCTGCTCTTTCCTGGATGACTTAACTTCTAAGAGTAATTTTAATTTCCTCCTTTGATCTGTAAATATTTACATTAATTAACTATTCCCAGAGGAGTAAAAAACAAGGAAAGCTATCAACAACATAAAATTAAACAATACATAAATACTCTAGTTGTTGGTCCATAGCTTTCACATTTTTGAAGGCAGTCTTTTTTCAGATGTTTCTCTTTCAGGTAACCTGCTGCAGAAGGACACAAGCCAGCAAAGGACCTTATGATCAACATTTCTTGATCAAGAAGGTACAACTTTTTCCATTAGTTGGAGCCGGCCTTCCTTCTCAAAAAAAGCTGCAACTGTTCTGTTGCCGAACAGGAGAACAGGGATTGCAAAATTCTTGGGCTTTGCTACAACACATTTCAAGTGTCTCATTTGAAAATAAGTCTTCAAATTTACTTATATTTGTCATAACTCTTGAATACAACAGTTTTAATGTCCATCAAAGCTATAGAAGTAGTAAATTTTTGTTTCCTTACTGTGGCTAATGACGACACATAAGAGTTTTCACCGGGCAGGATCAGCCCGGTTGGCCAGATCCTCTGGTGTTAACTAACTTGGTAGACATTGTGATAAATGTCTATCCCAATGCTTAAATGTACCCCTTGCTTTCAGTGTAGCCTTTAACAGTCCATTGTATCGGTTGATTTTTCCAGAGGTTGATGCATTTACAGGGGATGTGATGCCATGATCTTCGGCCCACATTTTTATGAAGTTGCTTTGGAAATGAGTTCTGTTGTCTGGCTCATTTCTTTTCTGGGATGCCATGTCTATGTGAAAATTGCTTTTCAAGGCCCAGGATAGTATTTCAGTAGTGACACAGTGCAGAGAATATGTTTACAACTACCCAGTGGTTCCTTCCACCATTGTAAGCACATGGTGCTTTCATTGTAGAGTATTTTGGAGTGTGATACAGTCAATCTGCCAGGCCTTCCTGTATTTCTATTTCAGCTATTTCCCTCAGGTACTGGATGCCTTTCTCTGTTGGGGTCCGCTTGTCCGGTTGGCGTATAGAATCTTCCTTGAAGAACACCTTTCCTTCATAATAGATGGGAATTGCCTCCAGAGCCTATGAACATGTGCCCCTTTTCCAATCACCTTTTCAATGCCCCCTTCCCTAGAAAGTTATCCCGGTTGCTTGGCTTCCCTCCCCTCTAACTCCACGCTACTGGTCTCCTCACTGTCAGAGTGCGGGAAACTGAACTGGAACTTCACAAACATTTATTTTTTCCTTCCAGACCAGCTTAATAAATAAAAACCTTATCACTACATTGTTTTAGTTATTTTTGCTGTGATTTATATTAACAGTATTTTGGCATCAAAAGTTACGTGGAGACAATTTTTAATTTTTCAAGCAGTGAGGCAAAAATATTTTTGAAGCACTTTATTAATCTATAAATTTTTTTGCAGAGCTGTTTTCTGTTTATACGTAAAACCCTCATCATCTAAACATCACAAAGTCACGAGAAAGTATAGATTGTAAGAGAGCTCTGGAAATCCTCTGGTTCCAAACCTCGTGTAAAAGCAGAGCCAAGCTGATCTAGGGCCCTGTCAAGATGAATCTTGAACTTTTCCTGTGATAGAAATTCCGCTTCATCTGTGGGCAACCTTATCCAATGATTGAATCTTCTCATAATGAGGAATTTCTGTCTTTTATTTAGGCAGAATTTCCCCTGAAGCAACTTGTGCCTGTCGCCTCTTGTCCTGTCACCTTGCAGCCTAGTGAGAAGACAACCTCTATAAGTTCTCTGTAACTCTGTTTTAGCTACTCAGAGACTGTGATTAGGAGTTCCCCTCTGAGTTTTCTCTACTCTAGGCTGAATAAACCAAATTTCTTCAACCTCTCTTCATGTGCCAAATCATTCAACCATCTAATCATATTGGCGGCCCTTTGTTGGACCCTCTCCAGTTGTTCAATGTCTCTCTTAAACTGGTGAATCAAAACAGTCAATCAAACAACAATCATCTCAATGAGAATTCGTGTTGAGAAATGACAACTTACTGTGTCTTCAACAACTAAGACAGATGGTCCTAGGTAATTATTGAGGATTTTGAAACTTTGGCTTTAGCCAAAATATCATAAAACTTGAACTCTGCTAGCATAAGTTGCTTTGGTTTGTTTGACTTTTGTTTGTTTGTTGTTTGTCTCTTGTGTGTTGTTTGTTAGTTTAATTTTAAATAAAACCAGAAAAAAAATCTAGGTTTTATTCATATAATTTTTCTCCTTATTTCTTTGGTTTGTGAAAAGTTGGTCATAAAATCGCAGTCCATGCTGCTAAAAGCATTTATAGGACCATAGCCAGGAAGCTGAGTGGAGTGACTATTCCCCTCTCCTTAACATTTTTGAGATGACAGGAATGGAGTTCTGCATCTAATTATGGACCTTACAATACAAGAAAGACAATCACAGAAACACAGAATCACAAAATGGGTACGACTGGAAGGGACAACCAGAGGGTTACTCAGTCCAATCTCCTTGATCAAGCAGGGTTCTCTAGAGCCTGTAACTGAGGATTGTGTCCAGGATTGAACATCTTCAGAGAAGGAGAATCCATAAACTCTCTGGGAAACCTGTGCCAGTGGTCAGTCACCCTCACAATAAAGAAGTTCTTCCTCAAGTGTAGGTGGAAATACCTGGGCATCGGTTTGTGCCCATTGCTTATTGCTTGGCATCACAGAGTAGAGCCTTTTCTAATTTATAATCCCTTAGTATGCATTTATTCCATTTACTATGAATTTACTTTTGCACTTTTTGGCATTACAACATTGTTAGTTTTAAAGGGGTCATTTATCATTTGATATCATTTCCTGACATAGCTGCAGTTTATCATAAATAAATCATATTAGTGCACTGATGAAAATGCTGTAACACTAGTGAAAATTTTAAATCAAAATTTAATCTGAAATTTTGTTTTGAAGTTTTGCCAGAAGTTAAACAAAATAACTATTTGGTTTGTATACTTTGGTTTCAAGTAATTTTAGCCGCAAAATCTTAATGATATCATCCTGACATTATTACTGAGTCAAGACACCCATTGATGAAAAGATTTCAGTTCTATAAGATGCTGACCATCTTACAGATACCATAGAAGGATTAGGTCCAGATCTAACAAAGCATCAAGCTTGTCATTGCAATTGACATAGAAGTTATATCCCCAAACAATTCTTTAGAGTTGAAGGCTACAATTACTTCTATACAGTGGTATTTTGAAATTAATAGAAAGCAGGTCACTGCTCTTGAGAAACTACATAGTCCAGCATACAACTTTCATATTTTGCAACTTTTAGCATGAGGATTATTTGAATAGATATATAGTTATATAGTCATAAAAGAAGTTATATAGTTTTGATTCCATGTGAGATGTAAATAAAATATAATACCTAAATATTACATCTGTTATATGCCTTGATAAGAGATGAAGTGCAATGATCATTATGGACCAAATTCAGTTTACATCTTGAAAGTGTTTTCTACTAGTGCAATAGGTATTTCAGATGTACAAATGTTCAGAGAGCTGTCACTATATACATAGAAACCTCTATTAATGTCAAATAACATTTTAAATTAATTTAAAAATAGTTAATATGCTATTTCTATCCCGTGTTGCTATTTAAGCAGGGTATGCAGGATTGCAAGCAGCAGAAAGACCAGTGTAAGAAATCTTGTGCCTTCATTATGTTCAAGTCAATAACATACTGGAAACAAAAATCAGAGTTGCTTTTATGAACCATCTTGTAACTGTATTATACAATTTTTATTCTCAGACCTCAACATTAATATGTGCTTAAGGGTGCAAAGAGCATAGCCTTAAGAAATACTTGCTGAATAAAGTTATAGAAGTTCTCATCGCCTAATGGTTTTCATGTATCTGCAAAGTAAGAAGGAATTTCTGGCATTTTTAACATGGAACAATTAATTTGAGTAGAAAACAAGTGTTCTGAATACAGATGTAAAAGAAAATGCCTAAAGGTTTAGCATTCTAGCCTCTTATTGACTGTCTTCTGTAAACATACTCTTCTGGTTCTAGCTGAGATGAAATTATGAAGTTAACTCTCTTCATAGCAATCTACAGGGTGCCCTGTGTATTTGGTTTGTGTGGCCAGGTTTTGGTAGCAGCAGGAGGGCTACAGGGGTGTCTTCTGTGAGAAGCTGCCAGAAGTTTCATCCAGGTCCAGCAGAGCCAATGCCAGTCAGCTCCAAGACAGGTATGCTGCTGGCCAAGGCTGGGCCAGTTAGAAATGTTGGTTAAAACTCTGTGATAACATATTTAAGAGAGGAATAAAAGTTATTGCACAAATATAATTGCAGCCAGAGAATATGTGAGAGGAACAATTCTCCAGACACCAAGGTCAGTGGAGAAGGAGGAGCAGGAGGTGCTCCAGGCAATAAAGCTGAGATTCCCCTGCAGCCCATGGCACAGACCATGGTGAGGCAGCTGTGACCCTGCAGTCCATGAAGTATCATGGAGAGGCAGAGATCCACCTGCAGCCCATGGAGGTCACCCAGGCTGGAGAAGGTGGATGCTTGAGAGGAGGCTGTGACTCTATGGAAGACCTGTCCTGGGGCAGGCTCCTGGCAGGGACCTGTGGAGAGAGGAGCCCATGCTGAAGCAGATTTCCTGGTAGGACTTGTGACTCCATGGGGGAACAACACTGGAGCAGGCTGTGCCTGAAGGACTGCACCCTGTGAAGGAGCAACCCATATTGCAGCAGGTCACGGAGAGCTGTTGCCTGCGGGACGGACTCATAGCAGACAAGATGGTGGAGAACTGTCTCCCATGGGAGAGATCCCACAGTGCAGCAGGGGAAGGACTCCTGTCCCTGAGCAGAGGGAGAAACAACTGATGATCAAGTGACCGTAACACCCATTCCCTGTTTTCCTGAGCCGCTGGGGGAGGAAGTATTGCTCAGGAAGGAGGGAGAGATGGGGAGAAGGCGTTTTTAAGATTTATTTTACTTCTAATTATCCTGCTTGGATTCTTTTAGTAATAAATTCAATAATATTCCCAATTCAAGTCTGATAACACACCATAGTTTTGGCTACTGCTGAACAGTACTTGCACATCATCAAGACTTCCTCTGTCTCTCTCTCTACCCACTCCACGCCCACAAAGTGAGTTGACTGGATGTCAGCAAGAGACTGACACGGGACACAGCCAGCACCTGAGCTGACCAAAGGGATAGTCAATGTCATGTCACATCGTGCTAAGCAGCAAAAGTTGTGGAATGAAGGAAGAAGGAGGGGCATTCGTGTGTTTGCAATGGTGTTTGTCTTCCCAACTAACATGTGATAAAGGCCTGCTTTCCTTGAAATGGGTAAGCATCTGCCTTCTGATGGAAACTAGTAAATTAATTTCACATTTTACCAGTGCTTGTGGGGTGTTTTTGTGTGATTAAACTGGCATTACCCTGATGCACATTCTCATTCTTTCTATTTTTCTTCCCATTCCCAGGTTCGGATGTGTGGGTGAGTGGATGAGTGAGTGGGCGAGTAGGTGAGTGAGTGAAAGGCAGGCTGGGTATTTAGCTACTGCTCAGGGTCAACCCATCATACATATCTAAGCTATGTAGGCCATGAGATTCTTCTGGGGAATAATCTGTGTGTAGTTACTATGTGTGTTCTTCATTGTCTCAACAACTTATTAATGAAAACTAAAAATTACAAAATCACCTTGATTAAGCAGAAAATACTGTGGAAACAAGGAAAGCCTTATTGTTTAAATCTATTCTCCTATTTGTCTGATACACTAGTGAACCATGATCTATTCTGTGAACAAATCTACTTGCCCCAGAACAATCAATAGTCAAGTTATATTTCACCGGAGCATAAGAAATCATTACATGCTATTTTGTCTCCTCTGGAACAGCAGTGAAACTAAGTCTTTAATTTTCTATAATGTTTTTCAGGGACTACACTGTGGATAGTGCTAAGTACTTTTTAGTCTGCCAGGATAAGTTGTCTACTACTCTAGAAAATGGTTTAAAAAATATGGGGTTTGTGCTTCTCACTTGAGATGTAGCGTGCACAAGCAAACTACCGTGTGCTAATACTCTTACTATTGCTGTTATAATTTCAACTTCCATTTTGCAAGTAAAAATTCTTTTCTTTTTTTGGATTTAAGTAGTAAATGAACAAACTTATTACGCACGACTAAAAAAAACCAAAAAACTAGAGCTTCTGTCCTGCAAGCTCTTTGCCATTTAAGAACCTCAGATACATAATCCTCCCAATGGGAAAAAATCTTATGCATGCCAGAAATGGTTGGTGGCATTTCTTCAAGATTTTCTGGGAAAGTTTACTTGAGAGAAATTCAACATACTTTTTGATTTTTTCCATGTTACACATGAACAGTATCTTTTAAATTGGATTTTAGTTATAAAGCAAAAACCAGCCTAGATAAGGAAAAATAAAGGTAAAATTTGAGATTAAATGATGTGGTGATGCCCAGGAATGGAAGGGATGATTGTATTCTGATCAAAAATTAGAAGTGAATAAATAAGCCAATTATGCAACAATTGAATGATGAACCTGATGCATATGGAGCATGTGGTAGCATGCCAAGAGGATCTGTACTTCTGTGGTACAGGTGAGAATGAGAAAAATTATTTTTGGGAGACACTGATCATACAAATTGTTTTACAGAAGACAAAAAGAAAGTGCTAAATGAGAAGACACAAAAAAAGATTCTGCAGAAGTTGGTGCTTATCTTAAGCTGTGAAAAGGTCAGGCATATAGACTCAGTTAACACCTAAGGTTCTCCTATAACCATGAAAGACAGATGCTTTCAAAGGGTAATTTATCATAAATATTTTAAATACCTTCTACCCTGATGTCTGTATGATTTTATATATCCCATTCTGTATATTGTATTCCAAACTGGATAAAAGCTCGACTGGCCTTGTCCGACCTCATATGTGACCCTGTTTTGAGCAGCAGATTGGATTCAGGTGATGTTCTGAAATTAATTTCACGAATTATTTTTATCCTACCAGCCTAAATCTGTGATCAAAACATTTTGCATTGGACACTTATTTGTACTACTTATGAAACACAGGCAGTCTACACATCTCACACTTGAACACTGGAAAACATAATTTTTCCCCATATTTTTGAGTATACCAAGTTTTCTTCCAACATAAGTTATTACAATTGCCTGTGCAGACTCATCAAGTTCATAGGCTTTATATTGACCTGACAGAACAGGTTTCAGAACTTCTTTTAGCTTGTCTTGTCCTGAGCTGATTTTAATTAGTTTTAACTCTCAGCTAGCTGCAAAATATATTTTGGTTTAGTTTTACTTTTTAGGAAAAACAAGTAATTGTTCTGGCTGGATTGAACTGTCTGTGATCTCAGAATAAAATGTGCTGTAGAAGAGTATAGGTGTGATCATATAACAAAATGTGCTGTGGAAGAGTGCAGACACTAGACAAAGATCTCAAACTATAAATACAAATCACTGCCATCTGTTACTGGTCATTACCAGAAAGTTTAACCTTAAGCACCACACAAACCCACTGTTCAGATCAAAAATAAAAAGCCTGATAAACTGGGAAAACAATGACAAGAAGGAACACATTTTGACTTGTCATAAAACCCTCCATTTCCAATCTGTTTGATGAGGATGGAGAGAAACATTGGGGAGGTGAGCACAGCACCATAGAAAAAGGGCTGTTAGTGGTAATGTAATGTATAACAATTTTACTTATGTGAATTTTTTATATTAATTTGGGCTATGAATATTAGTATTGTTGTAACTGAAACACTGCTGTATTTTGATTAGATTTTAAGAGTTTAATTACACAGTAAATTCTTCACTCCATATATACAACATATTCCATTTTGCTCATAACAAGATTTTGAGTGTAACATCAGCTGCCTGATTCAATATGAGAAAATTATTTTGACTTTCACTGAAAATCTTAATTTTCTCTTTCCTTGATCCTTCCAGAAGAACATTTATGTGGCTTATCCTCAAACAACCCTGGAATTATATCTTTTTCACACAGAAAAAAAAATGTTCTGAATTGTGCTGAGTAGATTTTACTCTCCCCCGCCCCCACTCCACACCCATTTGTTCCTTTCTTCACCAAAGAGATTTTTGACATTCAGACTAACAATTTGAACACTTCGAACTTAGTTTTGGACCTGGGAGAACCAGGTCCATTTTTCCTGATATGCACCATCATGCCTGTACAACAGGCAGTTTTCCCACAAAGACATGATATCATTTCCACCTGTCAGTTAGAAACAGCTGCAACTGCAGCTTGTTCTGAGAAATTAGCAGAGGCAGCATTTTATGTTAATACCTCATTTTGAGCCATTTAATTTGAAGCTTTAGGTAGTATTAATTCCTCTTCAGTCTTTTGTATCACAATTATTTTGTACTGTCTCTCATCCATTTACTGTTGCCAACAGTCACTGCTCACTGAATGATGACAGACATGCCAGCACATTTAAAACCTGAAAATAGAGCTAAATGTTATCAAAATCCATATACTTTTCCAAAGAAGCGGATGCTAGCAATATTCTGAAATGGATAACAGGGAGGAAAGCACAGTTTCTCCCGGCTTTTCCAAAGACGCTGAGCTTATGACAGGATTAAGCTAACCTGGGCACCTGCCTGTAGGATAGTGAAGAGATTTTGACTGGAAGTTAGATAAAAGCTAGTTTATAAAAACTTTCATTTGGGAAAAATGCATTAGTCCACATAGTTTTTTGATATTAATTGAGGCAGAGACGCCGGGTTTAGGCTTTTGGGTTTGATTAACTAGTCGGGGTTTTATCTTTTTTTTTTTTTTCTCCTGATACAAAAAAATGAAATTAAAAAACAATAGAAAACCTGAAACCAGGATTCAATAAAGTTACATTTCAAGTTTGAACCTTCATACACACTTGATCAATATAAAGCACTAGACAGAAGGCAATTAGGTAAGTGAGGTGTTCATTTAGAATCTGAGCTCAAAAGTTCTATCACTTTTTAAAATAAAGTCTAACATATCAGACATAATGATAAGTATTTCTACACTTCTGAGTAAGTATAAATGTAGTTAAGCTACAGTGTTTGTAAGTGTAGGAGGAACTACAGCTGCGTCTGTCAACCTCAATTAGCACACTGCTAAAGAAAAATATTCTTTTCAGCAATCAAAAAAGTTTTTGGAATAGAACAGATGAAACTTCAAAAGTTGACCACAGCAGTGTGTAATAAAAAAGAAGAAAATTAGTCGAGAAAACAAAGTCATCAGCTGTCTTCTAGGCAACAAATCAGGATCGGAATGTTTCCATCTGCTGTGTCTGGAGGGTGAATCAGTTAATCATTTTGTAACTTGTACTTTTAGATGACTGTAATACATTGAGACTAAATCTGGCTCAACATTCCCTCCTTGTCTCTCAGGAATTTACAATTTAATGGTTTAATTGTATGACCTAATATTTTAGTGATGTTCTATTCTGTTTGCAGAATAGTACATACATTATCTTCTGTGACCAAAACAAAGGAGGTGTAATATTTTTCAAAGATTTGTTCATTGAAAACTAAGAGGGAAAAAAAAAAAGCTAAAAGAAACCTTTTATTTGCTACTTCTGCCCCCAGACTCTTTGATTATAATGGCTATAACTTACACTCAGGGAAGAAGTAACCTAGGAAATACATCACCATATCACCTTTCTGGTTTCCTTACCACCAACTCTTTTAAATGACAGTCATGGGGGTTTTTTACTGATCTTGAGATATTGCATCTGTCTTGAACTTGGAATAATTTATCTATTGATTTCTTACCAGTGACTAATAGAACAGAAAAATAATTTTACTGGTCTTTAGGTGAACAATAAACTTACAGGAGCCTTTTGTTGACTTATTTCCAACACCTCCTCAACAATGGTGTTGCACCATATATACGGGGTAGGTTTGATTGTTTGATAGCATTTAGCTCTATTTTCAAAAATTAGAGAGAAGGCAATATCACTGTGTCATAAATCCAGCAAGCAGAATAGAAGACTAGCTGAGCTGAACAAGGAACTCCTTGTGGAGCTCAAGATGAAAAAGAAATTGTATGATTTCTAGAAGAGAGATCAGTCTTTGCAGGAAGATTACAGAATCATGGTTCCTATATGCATGGAGAAGACATGAAAGACCAAATCAGAGTTAGAACTGGCTGTAAGAGCCTAATAATAAGAGAAAGGCTTCAAAAAGTGCTTCGTCATTATGTCTGCTTATCATAATCACTCCTGAACACCTGAAATCGACGTGCAGGATGGACTGTGAGTAGCCCGCCTTGAGGCCCATAGAAAGGAAGGCGAAACTGGTGCAAAGGTGGAGGGGAAAGCGAGGGGCAGAATCCCTGACTTTTGCCTTTCCTCTCCTGAGCACCATCGCCTGCTGAGAGACGCCCTGCAGCCTCCCGGAGATGACGTTGCCAGCTTGAGCAGAACCCCCTGATCCTGCACCCCTGGACCAAAGTCACGAGTGAGTTGTGGAACCCCTACCCTGCTCCTGCGTCCCGTGGCGAGAGCACTGCAAGTGGACCGAGGTTTGGTTGCAGCCATTGGGCACCGCGCCTGCATTTCAGAGGATTGACCACTGCAGTCCAGCCAAACTGCTCCCGAGATCGGAGAAGGCAGATAAGACACTTCAAACAGCAGGGAAAAAGGGAAAAAACTGCTTCTGCTTTTCTTCCCACCAACCCCCCCCGACCCAGTCTCAGCAGCAACAAAGGTAGCACAGTGTGGTGGTGACCTATCCTATGCTTTTTAAAGTAACCTTAGCTTTTTCTAACTTTTCTGTACTTCTCTCTTTCTTTCTCTTTGCCTTTTCAACTATTAAATAAAAATACATAATTTCTTTGGCACCAGCATTTAATCTCGTTTGGTTTCTGTCTTGTTTTTTTGGGAATATTTTGAACCTTCAAAGTTCTTTCAGTTTTATTCACAGAGACTTAATTCTCTTTACTCCTCAGTGATTAGACCAGTTCGTAACACTGGCCAGTGCTGTTTCAGACAACAAGGGCTTTTCTAAGTAGTTCCTGATAGCAAGAGGAGATCTAAAGATGTTGAAGATGGTCATCTGACTAATAAGAATGAATAAGAAGTGGAGGCATTCGATGCATTTTTTGCCTTACTCATTAGTAATATTGATAGAGCTTGGGCTGCTAAGTCACTTGTGTGTGTGGACCACAAGTGTGAGAGCAGTGACTTTTCATTTGTGGACACTGAAATTGTAAGGAACCAGCTGCATCAACTAAATGGTCACAAGTCCACAAGGCCTGGGATTCACTCCAGAGTACTGAGGGAGATAGGGAATGTTAGAGCAGGACCCATGACTATCGCTTACCAAAGCTCTTGAGAGTCTGTGCAGGTTCCTGCTGACTGGAAGCTAGTCAATGTTATTTCATCCACAAAAAGGGCATAGGGAACTACAGCCCTGGTAGTCTAACCTCAGTTCCTGGAAAAATTATGGAGAAGATTGTACTGAGTACTACTTAAAGACATTTAAGGAACAATGGAACCACCAGAGCCAGTCAACATGGGTTCACAAAAGATAAGTCCTGTTAAACCAACTTGATAGCTTTCTGTGACAAGACCACCTGCCTTGTGGATGAAGGGAAGGCAGTGGATGTAGTTTTTCTGGATTTAGTAAGGCTTACAAAGCCATGCTGGCTGTGGCCAATGACTGTGTTGTCTTTCAGGTGTTTGCCAATATCCCCCCTAAAAATCTCCATAACTTTACTGGGCATTGAAGCGAGACCAGCAGGCCAAGTTTCTGGGGTCCTCTTTCTTACCCTTCTTGAAAATTGTTCACCGCCTTTGAATGAAAAACATCCACCACCTTTCAGTCAGGTGGGACCTCTTCAGGCCAAGACTGCTGAAAATCATTGAGAGAGGCTTTAACATCAGCTATTGTTTGTTCTTCTCCCTAGACTGTTGTCATCTGCAATCTTTATAATCCTACTCTTTATTCCACCATTTAGGTACTGAATGAAATGGCATCTTCCTTGCGTACTTCTCCAAATGCAAACCCCTGCATAACCTCAGCTAAATAATTCTTTGATTAAGAACTGCTTATAGCACTCTCCAGAGTGTCTCTCCAGACTTTTACATAGGTTTGTACATATTTTATGATATCTTAATTTATATTATGTAAAATTTATTGTAGCTTGTGATCTGAAGGCTTAACCTTTCAAAACTATGCTGGGCCAAAGGTCAATGTGTTGTTTAATCAATATTGCCAATTTAAGACATTAGGGTGCTTGAGTCTCTCTATAAATAATGTAAAAACTCTCAACAGTTGCACTTACTTGGAATACATCTAATTCCTCTGTTGGAATTAATAAGCAACATGGTAGGTTTATAAAACTGGGACATGAGGAAGCTGTGAAAACTTTGACTGTCTTACAGAAATCCTTTTTGTATAGACAGAAATTCAAAGAAGGAATAATATATACCATTTCCATATATAAAACTGTTGTTTGTTTGAATGCAAAGTGGTTTATTACTCTTGTTTTCACAGTTGTATTTCTGATGATCTGAAATCTATAATTTTTAGTGGAATTGAAGTTTTAGAACTTTTTTTTTTCTAGAGTAAGAGTCGGCAAATCTTATGTTTCAATTAAAGATGATCTTTCAGAAGACAACTGCTGAACTGTAGAACTGATCTCATGAAATGGATCAGGGCCTTTCTATTTACCTCAGTGACCATTTAAGCAGCTCAAATGAAGTGGAAATATTATATATAATATATCTATATAATATACTAACGTATCCTATTATTTCTTGCTAAAGACAGCCTAGGAGGATCTAGATCAAAGCAAGGAGATAACTTACCTATTAGCATCACTCCTTCACTCCCAATGCCTCTCTTTTCTCACCCAAACTGAGCTGCACAACAGCTGTGGGGTTCATGGCCTTTCCATAAAAGTTTCTTTCTGCCACGTCTTCCTTCTCACTCCTGGCCTGCTCCAGTATGGGCAGTCCATGGTCTTCTCTCCATGGACTGCAATGTCTGCTCTGGAACGCTTGTCTCCACAAGTTGTAGGGGAATCTCTGCTCCAACACTTGAAGCACCTCCTCCCCTTCCTTACACTGTCACGTTGCTGCCTACAGGGATTGTTTCTCACACTTGTTTTGTTTGTTCGGTTTTTTTTTTTTTTTTTGTCAGTGCTAACTGCCTATGTGGAATTTTGCTCTTTCTTAAATATGATATCCAGAAGAACCAGCAGCTTCACTGACAGACTCAGATGGGTCCTGTGGGGGGTCCATTGCAAAGCTGGCTGGAATAGACAGGAATAAGCACAGTGCAGCCCCTGACCCCTTCTTACAGAGATATCTACCTCCTGCCCCACCACCATGACTTTGCCATGTGCACCCAGTCCAAGGACTGTTTGATAGGGTTGTGTTCTGCACTGTCAAATCTAGCTTTTAGAGTGATATTAGAATATAGGTCTACTAGTGTTTAACATTGATAAGTTACCTGTTTGGGATACAAGAGACATGGAAGTAGAGAAGAAAATAAAATTTTCTCCTCTACGCTCAGGTGTGTGTTCTGTTACTAGACCGCAATACCAAAAAGCTGATGTCACTTCAGCTACTGCTTCTTCATTCTGCGCCAGTTAGGAATCATGAATCCTAAACATTTATGTTTCTCCATCCAAAACCAGCTGTTAGAAACCCAGGGAAGACTCCAAAATGCACAATGAGAAAAACTGAACACTTCCTGGTACTTGCTTCAGTGACTCCCACTCAGCATTCAAGAACACTGGCTTGTCCTGAAGATGACTGAGACCTTTAAACAGTCCTTGATGTAGAGGATGTACCAAGTGGCTCATTTTTCTTTCATTAAGATACATTAGCTTTAAGTTACGTACTGCAGTCACCTTTGTCTCAGCACACAAAATTTTGGCAATGGAAATAGATGACCTTTCTCAAAAGGCATCAAAAGAACATAGATGCTTTTTTTTTCAATGATGCAATTGTGCTGAAGCACATATTCAAATATTAGATTTAATTCTAACACTGCCATAGCAGTCATATTAGAAAAGTTTAAAATTATTGATACATGTTTGTATTATAAAATAACTATTGTACTTAAATTACTGGTTGGTGAATAAGCACTATTTAATAAGTAGTTCGAGATTCTTCATTAATGCTTGTTGAAGTATCCTATAACTGCCACAAACAATAGCCTTCTTTATTAAAATTATTTGTAGTTAATGAAATTTTGAAATCATATTTCTGTTTCCATATATTGCAGATAATGTATTCCATATTAATTAAAGGCTTCCTGTGTGCCATTATCTTCAAAACGTTTTCATAGTTAGATTTATTCTGAATCTCTGGCTGCCTTACAGTCTTCTGTCCTTTTTAAGGTTCTTCCTAAACAGGGTTCTTCCTCACTTTCCTTTATGCAAATAAACACTATTCAGTTTTAGATGGTTCCGTGTACAGTACATGGGATAAGTAACTGTTTTTTATAGAGCTGGAGTTAAAAGTATTTTTGAACAACATTTTGGTGTTCGCTAACAATTATAAAATCTGAAGGCCCTTTTACTGGCTTCAGTCTCCCAGTTTTCCTATACTTATATGGAATATGTAAGATTCTTTCATTGCAGTAGAAGTAAAATATTCACCCTTAATTATCTTGAGGGAGGAAAAAAAAAGCCTTTCTTCTGAAGTTTTATGTTACCACATACCCCTTAAGATATGATCAGGCAGAAGCCTTTGACTTTTTTTCCATATTTGCCAGCCTCAGGTCTCAAAGGATTGTAAGCTTTCAACTCCATTTAATTTCCTAATTACTATTTAGATAATTAAATTGCCCTTACTGTTCATGAGTGGCTCTGAGTAGGAATTACATGGCATTTTAGAAATGCAGTCTGTGCTTTCTTCTGAGAACCAGGGTGATTCTATTCTGTCTGTTCAGGTTTTAACAAAGCAAAGTTCTCTGTTGGAAATGTTACTAATATTATATGCAGCCCAGGAATCTAAGCTCAGTGTCCTGTGTATGGTGAACTGATAAAATGACATAATGTCCTTGTAAGTACAAAGTGCATTTGAGGGAGACTGTGATCATAACTTGTACTAGCCATTATATGAAATTAAGATGTGTATTAGTTTGCTTACTTCTTAAATCCCCCATTTGTTCATAACAATATACTGAATTATATTTCAGTCTTATCTTGATAACTTCTCATTGTTAACATCATGAATTAGATTCAGGTCTGCCACAACAGAAACCATTTTAATTTCTAATAGACAGAAAATAATTACATTTCAATTATTTTCTGTTTTGAGAAACCAGAAAGTGAAAAACACCTCACAAACAACAGCAAAAAAAAAATATTCCAATAACAAAGATCCAGGTAAAAGAAGGGCAATACTGTGTGGTAAATAGGAAAGCTAAGAACATGGAAAAAAAGATGGAGGGAACAAAAGTTATGAAAGAAGATATTCCTCCTCTCAGGGCTCTTAACAGACATAAATTAACAGATCAGCTGCAGCTCCTACCACCCCCACTCACCTTTCCCATCCCAATGACTAACAGCTGCCCGGAGGTAAGTATATCTGATATGCTCACAAATGAGCTCCAGCATCACCTCAATTTTGAGTCTCTCATACAGAGGTTGAACAAAACTGGGGTCACTTTAATATAAGACAGAGGATGAAGGCTGTGGTGGTTCTACTTATTCACAAGCAAATCAGACATCCATCCCTCTAGGGAGGCAAAACCGGTCAGGAGGGCATGGAGGAGTGCTAAGGGCGACAACAGTTTTAACCGCTCAGTTTTAATCCACTGCTCCATGCCTGTCGGTGGTCTCAATCAGTCTAACCACATTCCTTGTGTGGTTTTAAGAGTCCCACACCTTAAACAAAATGCATGCCTGCTTCTGCATGGCTCCCTTAAAAGTATTCATAGACCTCAAAGAACAGAAATAATTTTGTCTTCCTTTGTACTAAGCAGATGATTGTAAGAAGAGCTGTATGTTTACACATACAAGCATTCTATGCACTTTTTTCTTATGTTGCTTAAAGGTGATAGATTTAAAAATATTTTCCTAGGATTTCAGTAGCCTGTAGTGTGAAGGGAAAATATATGTTAAGAAACTGTACAAAATTTTATGTAGAAAAATAGATGACGTAAAGAGTTTTCAACTCAACAAGTAGGTTTTGCATGAGAAGTTTGATTAATTATGTTTTCAAAGCATCAGCTTTCCATAATAAAATAAAGAGCTAGATTATGGTTTCCTTTTCTCCCAAAAGAATGATGTGATTGGGTTGCACCAGCTATTAAGCAATTGAAAATAGCCAACAATGTTGTATTGAACATAAAATAAAGGGTTTCTGTAGCAAGAGCTGCAGGGCATTCTGTAAGGAAGGAGGATCTGAGCCACCTTGTGCCATTCCTGCATGCAGGAGCAGGGCCTCTCCTGAGGGACAGCAGCCCATGGGTGATCTTCATTGGAGCAGAGGAGCAGAAGGAAGTGGGGGCATCAGAGGAAAACAAATAAGAAGGAAGGAATAGCAGAAGGAAATCTTTGTGCTATGGTTTCAGCCTCCTGCACCATCTGTTGCCACATCACCAAGGTGGGACCAAGCATATGCTACAAAAGCGAGGGCTAGGAAGAGGACAGGAGGGGTGTTTGATTATGTCTTTTGCTTTTCTTGTGGCAAGTTATTTATATGAAAACAAAAGTCAATAGCGTAAGGCAGTAAGAGCAGCACAGAAAAAAATAATAAGTACCGGTTCATATTTCTGGGTGTATTATTTTATCCTTATTAGGATCATAAGAAAAAGTCTAATTTATTTCAGCAGGATTGAGTTTTCTGCAGCACAGAAAAAAATAATAAGTACCGGTTCATATTTCTGGGTGTATTATTTTATCCTTATTAGGATCATAAGAAAAAGTCTAATTTATTTCAGCAGGATTGAGTTTTCTGCAGCACAGAAAAAAATAATAAGTACCGGTTCATATTTCTGGGTGTATTATTTTATCCTTATTAGGATCATAAGAAAAAGTCTAATTTATTTCAGCAGGATTGCGTTTTCTGTAGTCAAATTGAGCTTGTCACAAATGTATAAAAAATAGCATGTTACCTGGGTTTCCAGTCTTTCTGTGTAGGCTTCTTTCCTATTCTTTGTTTATAGCTGATGAAAAGAGTGCCTACAGAAGTCAAAAAGAGATTATTCAAAGAAACAAAATTATATTAGCATACACAGATTTTTATTAGAGATATAAATATTAAAAAATATAAATCTTCTTGTCTAGAGAAATAGTCATTCAGTAATCAGCTGAATTTTGAAAATTTTTACTGAATGAAAATCCAGTTTAAAACATAGGTCAGCAAAAATTATCCATTGTCACATAATTATAGTGAGCAAATGTTACCCCGATTTATTAATTTCCACATTTGGTGAAAGAGTTAGGAGGTACAGATTTGTGATATTTAAAATGCTAAAAAATTAGAAGCCTTGGATATGTCACTTGAAATGTAAGTTGAAATATGTGAAGTGCACTGTTGAAATACAGTTATGTGAAGTGTGTGGTTGAAATAATGTTAAGCGGTGTGACTAAAAACAGTATTTCATTATGTATGATGGGTTTGCATATACAGAAAAGCAGATGGAAAAGCGTCAATGCAGAAGTTGAATGTGGAATGGAATATCAGATCAATTTTCTTGTCCAAAAATAAAATTGTTCCATGTAATCCACTAGGCAGTGGCTTGAAAACGGTGAAAATTTTACACTAGGATCCCAGTGCTAGGTTACACAGAAAACTAATTCAATATCAACTAACCCATGCCAATTCAAAGTTGTTAATAAAGTGTGATGTGTTAACAGGACAGTTTGATGTTGAATCAGCTATTATCAGTACACTGTGCTCCTACTAACACTACCTTGCATTTTCTGTTTTCTTGCAGCTGCTCTAAAACTGCTTTAACTTCCAGATGCTTTAATACAATAGTTACGTGACTGCAACAGACTGAGATCAAATTCATATAGGTGTATGAACAGTTATAAATTCAATACCGTGATCCTAAAACCATATTTGAGGATCTTCACCAAAATCTATAGTCAAGAAAAGATGATGACAGTTGTTAGTGCTAATGTCTTCTTTTTTAACAGTTAAAAGCAGTGAGTGTTGTGCATTTCCCACCTTTCACTTCTTAAACATTTATCTAAATGTCTTCTTGTTCTTGGTACTATAAATCAACATTTAACTCTGTAGTTTGATATAGAGCAGCTGTAGTTTGAAGAAAACTTTTCCTTGCACAGACCTGCAACCGACAAAGACTTGAGAATATATTATTATATATTGGGTTACATTACAATATGTTTACTTTAAATTTCATTATGTTAGGTTATATTACATTACATTGTGTTGTATTATTATTAGCTTTATTTATTCTTCATTATTTTATTTTTATTCTTTTTTTTAAATAAATTGTTTCACTTAAGGTGTCAGTATGTGGAGGGCTGTGAGCCCTTGGTGCAGGAGCCCTCTTCACTCCCTTGGAAGAAAAGGCTTGGCTGCCAAAAGAATCTACCCAGAGATAAGCAACGTTCTTCAGGGTCATGGCAAGTTCCCAACATGCCTTGTTTTTCTTATAGTAATTACCTGTACCCTGTTGGCTAGTTGGTTCCTACCCCACCCCTTACCTTTCCCATATAAACCCCTGCTCCTACCCCTGCAGAAGGGAGCTCTCATCCCTGGCCTCCCCTTCACAGAGGCTGGACAATAAAGGCTCTGTTAAACTCCGTGTAACTGCCATATGAGGCTTCTGTCTCTCTGTCCCTGCATTTTGCCTGGGCGATTTCACAAAGGGCTGAATCCAAAGAGCTGAATCCAAAATCACTTGTAGCAGAAAAGTTGCTACACTTACTGAAATCGCCCATTGCCTAGGGGAGTTGCTGAAACTTCTGGAGAAGCCCTCCCTGGCAGGACACTTTAGGAAGCTCTAGGAAGATCACAAAGCAGTGGGGTGATCCACCACAGGACCCCCCCGGAAGGCAATATCAGTATGCCAATATTGTACTTTGCTTATGCAAAAAATTTTAAAAGGATATAAATGACCAAGAACAAGCAGCATTAGTATTAAAAAAAAAAAAAAAAAAAAAAGAAAAAAAAAATTAGCACACAATTTCTGCATATGTTAGCAGGCTTATTTTAATTAGTCATTTCCAGAGCTGATGTTCATGGTATAGTGAGGCCATTGTGTTTCTTTTCATTTGAAATGTATTATTAAATGAATGATAACACATTATCCATTTTGTGTACTGGAAAAAAATTGCTCTGATAAGAAAAAAAATCTGATTGATTACTTTCAGATGTGTGAATGCATGCATTCATATGTGTGTTTATATGAGTATACGTATATATGCATGCATTTTGTTTAGAGAATGGTGCAAATGACGCCAAGGTTTCAGTTTTGATACCAGTACAGGCCATTCACTTAAAGAGTTGGACTCATTGATTCTTGTGGGTCCCTTCCCCCAGACTATTCACTCAGAATATTCTCTGATTCTGTGTGATTCTGTGATTTTCCATGTTTTTTTGTTGTTGCTTATATTACTTAAAATCCTTATTAACGTATCTGAAAAAGGGCACATGAAAAGCAGGAGCAGCATGACGTAATAGTAGATCCACATTAAATATCAGAGTTAAATACCCATTTTATATAACATTTTGAAAGTAATTCCTGTAAATGAAAAAGCCAACATACAGCATCACACTCTGTTTGAAGAGGCATTTTTGATAACTTATGGTAGCTGTCAAAAATATCACAAACAGAAGTACAGGGTATCTGTACTAGTCCTCTGTTATCTGCCTAAAGTATAGGAAGCCAACATCAAACACAGAAAATTAATTGACTTTTGGATTGTTTTCAAGACGTTTTAGTAATGTTCTCAGACTGCACTAGAAATCTTTATCTTTTGTAAGTCATATTTTGATTGATTTTCAGATGCAATCTGGTCAAAAGGATTTTGAAATCTATGGAACCTTCCTACTTACTTCAGTGAATTTGAACCAGATCCATATCTGACAGCATTGTTTAAGATGATTAAAACCCATTTTAAAACAGTAAGCATAATTAAAAAAACCCATATGAACTAAGAAATATTGCCATCTTTTCAAACAGTAGTGCAAAGCAACCAACAAATTCCCTCATAAAATAAATAGCTATGTAGTATTGTGGAAGCACACGGGAATGTTTCATTTGTAACTCAGGAACAGTGTGTCATTACAATTGACACACTAAGTCCAAAGAGTGCCAGCTGTGTACATATCTATACTCATATGTACCACTTTCCTTGCGGCCAGTTCAGATGTAGTTAGAGAAATTATGACAAAGATAAGTGGTAAGAACAGTTGTGGTTATTTTACAGAAAAGAAGGTAATTTTTGTCACCTTTTTTATATATTGTGGTAAAGTTCAGATTTTTGTTTTTTTCATAAAGTTTAACTGTGTTCTACAAATAAAATCTTTCACTAAAACTTCAGTAAAATACACAAGTTTTTTAATATAATCACATGTTTTAATTGGTAGTTTCTTAGGTAAGAAAAATCATTAGATTAATTAACTGATATAGAGACACTGTACTATAAGATTTTGGTGAAACCCGAATTGAGTCAGAGATTCCCCTATTATTATTATAGAAGATACCAGCATTGTAACACAAACATGTGAATAAAATTATCAAAACTAGTTCTATGGGATGCTATTACTGGTATCCAGAGATACTAAGACAAATCATAAAGCTTTAATCATAAAGTTGTAAAAATAACATGTTTAGATAATACCACACGTAGTTTTACAGGGGGAGGAGGGGAGCTGTTACATTTCTGTTTCATTTTCTTTCAGCTTTAATGCGTGTTTAGTTACATACAGAGATAAATATATACATAAACAATTTCATTACAGATACATATACTTAGGTATTACATATATATGCAGGACAACTCTGTTACCAGGAGATGAAGAGTATATTAAATACTGTATCAAAAAACTTAACACTGAACTGAGTGAACTTAATTTAAAAAAAAAATAGACCAAAACCAGAAAAAAGGGAAGGAAAATAAAGGGCTCTAGTAATCTACCTGGGTTGGTAACTCACAAGAAACAAGAACACCATTGGAAGATATTGCTGCAGAACAGAATGTGCTGTACGTTCTGGCCTAAAGCCAGGTGTAGTAGCAAGTTTTACTACAAAGCACAAACTACAGAAAACATGGAAGTCTGATTTAAGGACAAAATATGTTCCAACTCAACCAAAATTGCTTTTAAAATAGTGACAATCTCTATGATCTGAAGAGTAAGATTCCATTTTTTTAACAAATAATTTTAGAAAGTGTGACCACAAGGTCATGATATTGCCTGATCCCATAAAATATTTAAAATTAATTTCATTTGTCTGCTTTCATTTGTTTAATAATTAACTAGGAATCATCTTCTTGGCTTCACCATGTCTCTACTGTGTTAGCAAATCTCCATATTGATTCAATATAAAGCTGAAGTGGAGAACAATTACATGTTGTACAGAGCACAGTTACTATTTTGGGTCCAGGAGTTCTGTGATTGCTTTAGACAACATTACCATGCAGATAAGGATTTCCTCTCATCAGGTCTCCTTTACTTAAATCTTGTTCTGCAGTCACAGCTCAGCAACACTGGTGTAATTTTCCTGTCTGTATCCTGTGCAACTCAGCCCAATGGTTTCTCTGAAACAGATGCATAAAAGACCATAAAATAAAAGACCAGTAAAATAATCTAACTATAAGGAAAAGATTGGTTATCTTTGCTCATGAAATTCCACAAGTACAAATTACAAGACCTGCACTTGTGAAGAAAGAGCTTCCATGGAGTACTAGAGGCTGGGACTTCACTAGCAGGGAAGAAGCCCTGCCGAGAAAGACCTGGTGGCACTGCTAGACAGCAAGCTGGGCATCAGCAAGAAGCACAAGAAGACCAAGAACCTCCTGAGTTCTACTAACAAGTGGATGACTAAGAAGTCAAAGGGAAGTGATTATATCTTTCTCTTCAGCACTTGTGAGACTGTATCTGGAGTCCAGTGTAAAATTTTGGATCCCTCAGTCAATCAAAGTCATTGGCTATTTGGAGCCAGTTCAGGCAGAGAGTCAGCAGTGTGGTCAGGAGCTGGAGAACTTCTACTGTGAAAAGAGACTGAAGGAGCTGGAGTGGGTCAGACTAGAGAAGAGATGGTTTTAATCTCCTAGATGATGATGAGGTCATCAAGACAATGGAGTTGTTCATGGTGCGCTGTGGTGGTAGGACAAGGTACAATAGACATAAAGCGAAATGAAACTTTATCTGCAAGTGGACAGTCAAGCAGTGAAACAGGCTGTGAAGAGATGTCGTGAAGTTTCCATCTTTGGTGTTTTTAAGAACCAGCTGGATTAAAATTCAAATAACCTGGTCTGACCTCAGCTGTGACCCTGTCATGCACAAGAATTTGGATTTTCAACATCCTGATGACCCTGGTAAACTGAACTATTCTATGATCCTAAGAGTGCTCATATTATCACATGGTGAAATAGAATGAAAACCTGTGAAACAACTGTCAGACAAGGATCATAGGTCCCTTTAATTAAAAACTTTACTTGAACTCTTAGAATAAAAAACGTCTTGAAGACTGCATTCAAAACTTAGATAATCAAAATCTTCCCTGAGGTGTTGTGTAGCCCCGGGAAGACTCAAAACTTCTAGGAGCTTCTTTAAATTATACAGCTGTGTAACTAAATTGTGGTACAGCAAGAACCTTGTTATTCTCCTTAACAGCCAATGTTGAATACTTGTGATGCAGAAAATATACATAAACTAGACTGAAACTGCATTTCCACACACAGTATTGAGAATAATTAAGCTTACAAAGAAAAGCGTTATTACAAAATATCAGTTTACACAAAGAAGAATGTATGACAGAATTATTGGTTAAAAAAAACCACTAAATCAAGAAACAGCACATTTTTAAATTATAACATACAGAAAAACTACTCTACAGTCTTCGGCAAAAATTCAGATTCAGTAAATGTGTCTGGAGGAAGAAACTGCTGAAGTCTTACTCTGTTTTGTAGCTCAGATATACAAAATGCAAATAAACTGAAATAGGAAAGAAGATATTAGTAAGTAAATAGGGAAACATCAGGCCTATTATTTGTATAAAAAGGAGACAAAATGTGTTTTAAAATTTCTTTTTCTGAAAGCAGAATAGATTCACTTGAAGAAATGCTGTGTATCATGATCATGAAGAATATGTGTAACTTTATTCCTTTTATTTAAATAATCAGAAAAAACACTTTAAAAATGGATTTATCTTTTTCCGGAGGGTGAATTGAACACACAAAAAAAGCAATACATTCCTTCTACTTTACAGGAAGCAAGTATTACCAAGGGCAGTTTAAGACATGTAATTATTGTTCATATTATGAGATAAGAGTCCTAATTAAGAAAAAAAAAAAGATACATAAACTGGTAATGTTTGTTAAGAATTAGGACAGAATCATTTCCTTTCACTTTAAGAATCCAGACTTTGCAAATAAATAACATATTTTTCCCTTTTAAACATATTCCTTATAGAAAGGACAAGCACACAAACCTCAATAATATATACAAATTAGAACCAGTATTTTTACATGATTATGTCTTCCAAGAATGTTTGATAGATGTGTATGTAATCAAGGGTTGTTATCAGTAATTCTTAACAGTGGCTATTTATAAAATTATGCTCAACTTTTTTTTCGTTTACTGTGAAAAGACATTTATTTCTTATGGAAGTTAGCCAGTATGTTCTATTTCCATCAAAAACGGGACAGATTCACCTTTTCCACTCAAGTTAACCTGAAACTATGCTAAAACTTCATTTAAATTCAGCTGATACATAGGAAAAAAATAAAACTAAATCAAAGTGAAAAAGAAAACAAAGCAAAGGAACCACAACCTTTCCCCCCACCGCCCAACTTTCTTTTACATATTTCTTTAACTCCTTAGTTTGTTCAGGGGAAAAAGGTCTCAGTCTTACAAGCAACTTTTTTTTCTCTTCCAATGTAATTCTATCTTCTTTTACACGTTTTCTTCACCTTTTGACATAAATTTGAAAACATAAGTAGGTGCACAGCTTGTCTCACCGGCTTGTGAATATTCACATAAATTCACAACTTTTGCTGAAAACTTTCCTAAGCATTTCAAGGAAGGATACCTTTGTCCATGCAAAAACGAAACAGATACAATTTTCTTTCATCATATTGCTGACTACTATGACTTATTATCTATACATAGTAGCCTTTACTGAGATTTCACCCAGGAAGTTCACTCTAAAGTTTCTGTATATTTTAATCTTATAATTATGTTAACTAGTCAATTTAAATAGCTAAAACCAGGTCCCTAGAAATAAAGAGCATTGGAAATTTTAGTATGAATTTTTAAAAATAATTTATTTCATTATATTAATAAATATAAATCTGCTGTGAATTCAGATGAGGGTAAATTTATACATATCTAACCCAATTTTCCCCTCTTTCACAAACAAGAACGATTCTGAATAATTTTAAACCTAGAAACTAACCCTCAAGTATTGGACTAAAAATAAAGCATCTGGAAATTTTATGTTTTACTTTTCTCGCAGCTAAAAACAGTGCAGACTGCTGCACACACACACATAGGCTAAGCTAATAGATGAATATCCATCATGTCTTTTGCCTAGAGCAGTGGTTTCCAACCTTCAGGCTATGCTGAGCCAAATCAGCTCGTTCTTGGGTTTGGAAAAGCCTGGCAGCAATTATGGGACTCGCCTGTGAATGCTTATACCCAGGAACGAGATTTTTTTATAATATATACGATCAAATCTGAAATCTATTCTACATTTTCCAAGTGGAAGCCAACTTCTTCTTTTAGATATGCAGCATTTAAATTTAGGTATAATTTTTTATAAAGGTTGCTGTTAGCATTAAAAAATGTTTGGGGTGATTATATTCAAGTTTGTAAGCCTGAGATGTTTTACGAATAAATGACATCTTGTAAGCTGGGTTAGGTTGTTATTGTGATTTTAAATACATTCTCCATTTAATCTTTCCTCTAATTTTGGGGGTTTTTTTCACTTTTGGTTGTGTGTTCCTTCCAGTTTCTGGGAACACTTTCAGTTTCCGTTAAACCGAAAGAAGATAGATGTGCTTACTGCTCCTGTCCACAGTGTTTGTCATCTCTGCTTAAAGAAAGTCAGCAGCATTAGAGAAAGTCAAGCAGTATTTTTCAATTTTTAAAATTTGACTGAGTTCTGAGTTTCCTGTTCTTTTCTTGGACTTTCTTTATATGTGCTTATTGCTTGGTTTATTACAAATGAGAAGAAGAAATTAAATGTTCCCTATTGTGACTGATTTTCCATAGTCTTCCTGTGGCGGTGCAGGTGTCTGAGACCACCCAGGACATTGAGCATAACGCCGCCCCCACAGAGTGGTGGTTTAGGGCATGAGCCCTATTCCCCTCTTTATGTAGTTAGGGTGAGAACCCGTAAGTCCCCAGTTACCCGTTTTACATATTTTGTTGTTATTGGCCCCTGTTCTCCCCTCCCTGTTTTATGCATAGAGTTTTGAATAGTCATTTTCCCTTGTTAATATGCATATGTTCCAGAAAGTTCTGTTGTACTCGATGCCCCATTGGTTCCCTAAGTTGTCAATTTGTTGTACCCTCCCTTTGTTAAATCCCATTCATTGTTGTACCCTTTACTCCTCCCCCATCCTTCCCTGCCATTGGTCCTTTGTGCTTTCTCTGCCCCCATTTTCCCAGTATAAAACCCCATCAGCCCCCAAAATCTGGCTTTTGTCCCTGCTCACCTCCAGTGTGTGTCACTATCCCTTTGGAAGAAACCACCTGGAACCACAGAAGCCCTCCCTCTGCTCTTTTGTCTCGGCTGCAGTATTCTCTGCCTGCCGCTCAGGCTCGCCGCAGCCCTCTGCGCCTTTTGGGTCGGTAGCGTGGGGCACAGGCCGCGCCCTGAGGCGAGCGTCCTCTGGGGTCTCCGGCCGACCACCGACACCACCCTGTCCGGGCAACTCGAGCAAGCGTCATCTTCCTTCCATCACTGATCCACCTATGGAAGCCCTTATTGCTCCTGATGTCCCTGGTCTGATTTAGTTCTGTCAGAGCTTTAGCATCCCTAACCTGATCCCTGACTGCTTTGACAATTTCTCCCTTCCTGTATTGCTTCCAGGTTACCTGTCCTTGCTTCCACCCTCTCTAGGCCTCCTTTATATGTCTGAGTTTGTCCAGAAGCTCATTGTTTGTCTGTGCAGGCCTCCTGGCATTTCTGCCTGACTTCCTCTTTCTTGGGATGTTACACTCCTGAGCTTGGAGGAGATAACCCCTGAATATTAACCAAGTTTCTTGGACTCCTCTTCCCTCCAGGGTTCCATCCCATGGTACTATACTGAGCAGGTCCCTGAAGAGTTCAAAATCTGTTGTTCTGAAGTGTAGGGTAATGAGCTTGGTCTGTGCTCTCCTCATTGCCCTAAGGACCTTGAACCCCACCACTTCATGGTCTCTGGAGCCAAGGGTGCCCTTGAGCTTCACATATCCCCCCAGCTCTTCCTTGTTTGTGAGAATAAGGTCCAGCATAGCACATGTCCTCATTGGTCTTCTATTACGTGGAGAGGGAAGTTTTCATCAATGCATCTCAGGAACCTCCTGATTGCTATGTCCCTCCAACAGATATCAGGATATTTGAAGTCCCCCATTAGGGCCAAAGTTTCTGAATATGAGGCTGCTCCTGTATATCTGTAGGGGATCTCATCTGATGGGTCTTCCTGGTCGCATGGCCTGTAGCAGATCCCCACTATCTGAACCTGTCCTCCCTTTAATCCTGACCCATAAGCTCTTGGTCAGCCCCTCATCCATCCTAAAGCAGAGTTCTATGTATTCCAGCTGGTCATTGACATAAGGAGCAACACCCCCGCGTCTTCCCTGCCTGTCTTTTCTAAAATGCCTGTATTCTTCTATTTCAACATTCCAGTCACAGGACACATCCTACCACACATCTGTGACACCAATAGGACCATAGTCTTGCAGGCATGTGTTCATCTCTAATTCTTCTTGTTTATTCTCCATGTTACAGGTGTTTGCATAGAGGTATTTAATTTGGGCTTTTGATGAAGCAAATTTACTGGCTGAAGTGGCAGGAATTACTTTATGATGCTCTTCAGGTGCTCTTCTGCTGACCTGCATGCTTCTCCAGGCTTTGGGCATCTCTTGCTGATATATCAAACAGATAGGAATAGGACTGAGGTTCCTCTCCCACAGAAAGTTTAGTTTAAGTCTCTCATCACCAGCTTGGCAAGCTTACGACTGAAGATGCCTCTTTCCTTCTCTGACAGACAGATCCCATCAGGCTCCAGTAGAACAGGTGTCAAAAGTGAGTCTCATAGTCTAAGTAGGTGAACTCTTGACTGTGGCACCAGTCCTGTACCCATTTGTTGATTTTCCAGATTCTACTGGCCCTTTTAAATCCCTTTTGTTTGACCAGGACTGATGAAAAAACTGCCTATGCTCCAGAGTCCCTTACTGCCTCCCTCAGGGTCCTGTAATCCTTCTTGACCCTCCTCAGACTGTTTTTATATGTATCACCGTTGCCCACATGAAACAACAGCAGGGGATAATAGTCAGTGAACTGTATGAGACTTGGTAGTCGCTCAGTGACGTCCCTTATACAAGCGCCTGCTAAGAAGCACACCTCCCTGGAGGTCATCAGGTCAGCAAATGGATGCTTCTGTGCCTCTCAGAAGAATGTTGGCTAATACTATCACCCATCGCCTTTCCTTAGTTGCACTGGTTGTTATAGGGTGAGCAGATTGGGCTGCCTAACCGTTCCAACATTTCTGAGGGAATGGGTCTTTCCTCTTCAGTTTGCAGAGCAGCAAAGCAGTTCTCCAAGGGCACCTCAGGCTTCAGGGGAATTCTCTTCCTCTTGTGTGTCCTTGCAAGCTGCTGCCTCCTGGCAAGTCTCAGCATTCCTCTTGGGTTTCTCTGGCTCAGGAAACCCCCATCTGTGTGCTGCTATGCCCTTCTCTGTTTAGAAACACACCTGCTCCAGAGCTGTTTGCCCCGGTGAGTGAATATTTGGCAGAAAGGGATAAAAACAATCAGGACTCAAGTTCCACAGGGCTCCCAGCTGATTTACAGCTTTCTTTAGAGTCTTATTTTAAAACCAAGAAATATACTTATTCAACAACCTGATTAAAGTACACAGTAAAAAACCAGTATGTACATCACACTGTAGAAAAAATGTCTTTCTCCTGTGACTACCCTTTTTTAATTTCATGCCCACATCCTTTCTTCAAGAAACACTGATGTGGTACTCTGATATGGTTCAGTAGAGATTTATCAGTTTAATTAACATTTTCTCAGGCTCAAAATAAAGTTCTGATGTATATTAGAGAGAGAGATTCCTGAAAACAAGCAGCCCAGTAAACGTGTCACAAGCGGTGGGTCTGTCCTGGAGCTGGCTGGCATTGGCTCTGTTGGACATGGGGCAAGCTTCTGGCAACTTCTCACAAAAGTCACCCCTTTAGCCCTCCTACTAAATACCTGGCCAACCCGATAGACCTTCTGACACAGGGGATGGAGGAGTCCATGAGGAAAGGTGTGCTGTTGGGCGTCATACTATCAGCAAGGAAGGAGTTGTTGGAGGTATGAATTATGGTTTGGCTTGGCTACAGTGACCATGAGATCATAGAGTTCAGTATTTTGTGAGGAGGAGTCAGGGCAATAGGTAAGATCATAGCCCTGGAATCCAGGAGAGCTAGCTTAGGCCTCTTCAGGGACCTTCTTGGATTAATCCCATGGGAACATTCCATAAAGGGAAGAGGGGTTCAATAGTGCTTTTCAATATTCAAGGATAACTTTGTCCAGGTTCAAGAACACCCAGGCAAGAAAATGAATTAAAGAAGCAGGATACCTGCATGGAAGAACAAAGAACTCCTGCTGAAATTCATGCATAAGCAGGAGATACAGTTGAGGTGCATGAGGACTAGAAGAAAACAAACGTCACCCCAACCATCAAAGAGGGCAAGAAGGAGGACCCAGTCCACTTGGCAAGTCTTTTGACACTTTATCATCCTGGAGATATTTAAAAGCTGTCTGGACACCATCCTGAGTAATGCGCTTCAGGGGACCCTGCTTGAGGCGGAAGGTTGGACTAGATGACTTCCAGTGATCCCTTCCAACATCAGCCATTCTGTGATTATGTGTATTTTTGTTATTTTTGAGTACTAAAATTAATGTACACTTTAAATTCATTGTCTAACTGAAATTCTAATTTTGGGACAATCCTTAAAACAGTGCTGATGCAGAGATTGATGTGGTGCTACTGTTATAAGATAATGGTTATTTTCACCAGCTTTTAGTCATTGTACTCTCATTTTCCATCTTCAATGCCTGTCTGTGGTTAATTTTTTCTATCTGTGTGTCTTTGTCCTTGATATTGTGTGGTAGGATTTCCCCATACAGTGCATAGTCCAAGCATTTCTTTTATATGTGTAATAATGATCGATGCTTCATTCTGAATACCACACAGAAGGTAAAATACTTATAAAAAGATGTGCCTTTTTTCCTTCCTTTCCATCTGATTCGTATTTTTTTTTTAAAAAGATAACTGTTTCTTATAGAAATAAACTAACCTGAACTGAATATTTAATTTCCTAGGGCAAGTAGGAAAAACAAAGGAAGAAAACAAACATACAAACAAAATCAACTCATATACATACAAAACTATGTCACCAGCTGAATCTTATTTAAAAATCTGCTGGTGTTTGCTTGCATCTGTTGCACAAAGGTTATAACAGTCAAGCAGAATGCAAGAAATCTAGGTGAAATTTGTTTGTTTGAAGGAGTATCTGTCTATATCTCTCAGAATAATACCCTAGTTATGGAGCTTCAGCCTGTGTAGGAAACAGATATGTTACTTGTATTTAAGGGTTTGCATTTAATGGAGAGGCAAGATATCACTAAGCACTTAATGTCTAGTGACATCTTGCCTTCGTGGCCTGGTTTCCACAAGGCATCTCATCCAACAAATATAAAGTAGATTTCACCTCCCTGTAAGGCAATACCTTCCAGCTCCTACCAAACTCAGAATGAAAATGAGCAAGTGACACATAATCGGGTGAATTTCTGCCCTGTGAAAGGTGACAGCATCAAAACCCAGTTGAATTCAGAACTAAAACATGCTCTTGCTTCAAAGAGGGCCAATATTCCATTTGGGATCAACCTGTAATCCAGCTGGAGGTAGATGTCAAGAGTTTTCGTGCTGGAGGCAAATGAAGTACCACAGAGCTGCTGTTTGGGCTGTCTTTTCTAGGAGAGTAAATGTTTCCTAAGCCAAATTTCTCCACGAAGTAAGTAGGAACAGATGATCAGTCTAGTTTTATTAGTGTGTCCACCAATAACTCAAACTGGATTGCTGTACTCATTCTCAGTGTAGTTATTTCCCTCCCTAAACAGTGTCCTTGTGATAATATTCAAAGTTGAAAGTGATTATGTGCATGACCATCATATGTTATTCACTGTCAAAACCAATTTGAAGATGGAAATTATATCTTCCTATAGCATATATAAATACTGATTAAAGCAGATTGCATAGTCTTTGAGTTTAATAGCTAGGTTGTATACGTTCAATTCACAATTGAAATTATTCTCACCCAACATCAGTTTACAAAATAGAAGCCATCATGCTTTGTTACCCATATTATGGGGCTTACTAATGATGGCTATTGTTCTTCTTGGAAGTGCAAGCTAGAATTTTTGGGTTCACAAGGCCTGTAGGGAATATCTCGGACATAATAGCAGCCACTCGGCTATTAGATAAATCTGGAATCTCAAGCAAAACTTGTTTGCTTTTTGTTTGTGAGATTTTGTTCTTTTTTGTGTGCATTTCTTCGGCTGAATCTTTTCTGCAGACTCTGCGGGTATATGCAGACAGAAAGAGAAGTTTCATCTTGGGCCAGAAAAAGTATACATTTAAACCTTTTTGTTCCAGATGTACTACTGGACTTGTATTCACTAGTTCTTCAGGCAAAAGCACTTTCTGTCTTTTTATCTGCCCAGAATCACAACAAACTTAGCTGTATACATGTTCAAAGAAATGGCTGCTATGATCCAGCCTAAAGATTGATTCTGTATCTACAAACCTTGCGAAGACCCATACATCACGTTATGTTTCTGTCTTAATAAAAAGAATGATTTTTCTTTCACTCAATTTTCTAGCTTTCAGTCTTTGAGGTTTTCTTTTTTATTTTTTTTCCTCTTCTAACATGTGTAGTGCTTTAAAATATAATTTTCTGTTCTCATTCATCGGTTTTCAGTTTCATTCTGGTCCCTCGGGGTTTTATTTTTCTCTCCAACTTTGTCTTTTATTTTTTACACAACTTTGACAAGTATAGTATTAGAAGTTTCTTTTTAAGGAATCTTCCACTCTAGAAACCAATCAAGACAAAAGAAAATCTATATTTTGCAGATCATTTACTGTGCCTACACTGTCTGCACACAGAACAAATATAGAAGAAAACATTGCTACTGAGCAAATGATGAACAGTATAACATCATGAATCGTACCAAGCACTGACATTTGCTAGCATAGTACCCTTCCTACAATATTGAACTGCTTACCCAGTTACTTGATTTAATAAGAATATAAGGAGACCTGAACACCCAAATTTTGAATAACAGGTTTTTAGGAACATGAGAGACTAAAATAAGGATTTCATGGTGAGCTTTTAAAATTGGAACCCTGTTGTTTCAGCTATATTCAACAGTCATAACAATTTGGAGTGTTTCCAGGAACAAGCTTCATTTGGAATCTGATGCAGAGAGATATTTGGGGAGCAAGGAATAAATGTCAGGTATAAATAGTATCTTCAGTAGACTAGAAAGATTCACTTCAAGAATAACAAACAAAAACAATTAGCATTTTAGCACATAAACAAGGAAAGAAAATTGCACAAAAAGAAGGCTAGGTAATGGGGTTTTTTTCCTCAAAAAATAATTTAAAACAACAGAGTGAATCTGAGAACAACAATATTTCTGTCAACTGTGTTGCATTTTGTTTGCCTTACAAGGAAATAATTAATGTATAGTCTCTTTCAAAGCAATAATTTTCTCATATTAATTTAATAAAATATTTCTCTTTCCTATTTTATTTCTTCAAACTTGTTTCAGTGTAATGGCTGATACACTCCCTTTACTAGTCTTCCCATGAAGCAGCATTAGCAAGAAATCAGGCATTTATGCCATTTAGCTTCATTAACACCATTTGCAACCTATGCACATTTAACATTTTCTCATCTAGTAATTAGTACCTCTTGTTTTATATAAAGGAATTTACTTGTAAAAATGGGCTTCCTAAATTCTTAGAATTTGTGGGCAGTTCTGCTAAAAGTGCCCCTAGCCTAGGAATACTGCAGAAGCAGTGCCAAGCACTGACACTAAGGGACAAGCCCTTCTGTGTTATTGTGCAGCCTCTCAGATGCACCCATCAGCTCCAGAAGGAATTTCATCTTCCCTTGCTTTTCCTGAGGGACTGTGGCTGGGACAAACTGACTAAAAGTTCATGGTAAAGAAGTTCCCTCAAGATTTTAAAGGGACATGAATGATCTCTGTAGCAGGGTGTTATGAGGGAAAAGAGACAGAAGCAGAAAGATTTATTTAAAATGCATTTCTAATCTATTTCCTTTTCTTTTTAAGGGAACAAAGCAAATTAGCTTTGTGTTCTGCCTTTCTTATACTTCTGAGCTCTTAATTTTTCTCCTTGAGAAAAAGCAGATCCATTTGGAACACAATTCTCCTTCCTCTCAATGTCCCACTCATTTGGCTGCCAGAACAAGGAAAATTTGATTCAGTCACTTGGAATGCAGCCCAAAGAGAACACCCAAGGTCAAATTTTGGAAGGTAAATAAACAAAAAGCAAAAATATGTAGCAGTGTATGTTAGTATGTATAGTATGTATTAGCATGTATGTTAGTATACATTTAATAACATACATCAAAGAGGTTTTGTTCTGCAAAGTCTAAAATGTTCCCTTAAAAATGCAGTGCTTAAATCCTTTCTTGTACCCAGTGCTCACATAACATCCTTTCCTATGGCTAAGCTTATCCATTTGCTTGTAGGTACTGAAAACTTCTCAATAAATACACACTTTGGTTGGAGAAGCATTCTTGGGGTAAACCAATTTCAACCAGGTTAACAAGAAAAAAGGTGAAAACAAAATGGTGCCGACAAACACTTCTCCATTCTTCCTTCTTTTAAAAAGAATCAATCAAATGAAAAAATGAAAGACTGACATACTGTCTTGTGGCAAAAAAATAATGATGCAATATGAATGCAGTAGAACTGCTGCAAACAAATTTGTTGCAAGGCACAGGGTTTAAACACCCGAGAAATTCATAACAGAGAGAAAGTAGAGAGAAGCATGAAGGATGGAACAAAATACACATTTGAGGGAGGGCGTGTTTATTTTCAATTATGAATAGTAAACTTAAATTTAATTTATCTTCTATTTAATATAGTATTTATAAGGCACAAACCCACAAATAATAGTGACTGAAACTCATTTATGATTTAAATTTTTAAACTGTACTTTAAATACCAAGCTGACCGTCTGGTTCTTTTAAGATAAATGCATTAACTGCATGAATTTACTTCAAGCTAGAGTGTAATCTAATTTCTCTAAGAAAGAGCCATGCAAATGTGGGGCAAGGAGGACTTGTCTAAGTCTCTTTATTTTTAAGTGTGAAGAATTCCAGGGTAAGGAGCTTGGAAAATTTTGTTAGTATATTAAACATACCTAGTATTCTCTTCGAGAAGATCAATTGTTAAGCTCACCAAATTTCTTCTATTTACTGCACTGGGAATATGTTTTCCTGTGTTATGTACTCTTCATCTGTAATATTTCTGCCTCTGTTTAGATGAACATTAGCTGAACAAACCAGCAGAATTTGGGGTTTTGATCATGGTTTGGTTTACACAACACTGAGCATGCTGGCAACAGATGGAGTACACCTCTCTCAAAGGGGGAAAAGGATCTTTGCAGTTAGCAGACCTCATTTAAAAAGCTTTAAGCTAGTGTTGAAGTGGGAAAGGAATGAAACCAGGCTCACTAGATACAGGCTAGGAGGAGGCATGCCAATGCTTGAGGACAGTGTGCTGGAGAGGTCCTCCAGTGTGCTATCCCAGTGGAAGTAGGGGGTGGGGATCAAGGCAGCCATTAAGACACAAGGGTTATTGACAGGTAAGAAATCATGGAAATGACTGAGAATAATCACACAGGAAGTAGGCTTTCTGCCTCCAAAAAGGTGGTGGGATCAGCAACCCAACTGAAGTGCATCTACTCCAATGCATGCAGCAACAAACAAGAGATCTAGAAGCCGCTTCACAGAAGGAAAACTATTACAGACATCATCACAGAGAGAGGCTGAGACAATTCTCACAACTGGAATGCTGCAATGAATGGCTATAAACTCTTCAGAGGACACAAGCAAGGAGGGAGAGGAGATGGGCAATCCTGTATGTTAGGGATAGCTTTAATTGTTTACAGCTTAATGATGGTATTAATAGGGTTGAGTGCTTATGGGTAAGAACCAGGGAGAAAGACAACTAGGCAGATATCCTGATGGCAGTCTGTTATAGACCATAAAATCACAATGAAGAGGCAGAGGAAATATTCTATAAGCAGCACAGAGAAGTTGCCCAATCACTAGCCCTTGTTCTTGTGGGGGAATTAAACTTGCCAGATGTCTGCTGGAAATACAACGCAGTAGAGAAGAAACAGTCTAAGAGATTCCTGGAACTGCATCGAAGATAACTTCCTGGTACAGCTTGTGAATGAGCCAGCTAGGGAAGGTGTCCTGCTGGTCCTTTGCTTGTGAACAGAGAACTTATGGGGGATCTGATGGCTGCAGGCTGTCTTGGGCACAGTGATCATGAAATGATAAAGTTTTCAATTCTCTGAGAAGGATGTGAGCCAGCAAAACTGCAGCCTTGGACTTCCAGAGGGTAGACTTCAGCCTGTACAGGAGATTGACTGAGACAGTCCCTTGGGCATTAGTCCTTAATGGCAAAGGAGTTCAAGAAGCCTGGACATTGTTCAAGATGAAATTTTAAAGGCAAAGGAGAAGGCTGAACCAATGTACTGAAAGATGTGCCAGAGGGCAAGAAAACTTGTCTGAGTAAACAGGGAGCTTTCACTAGAACTCAGGCACAAAAAGGAGACTTTGCGAGCTTTGGAAGAAGGTGCAAGCAGCTCAGAAGGTCTACAAGGATGTCATGAGGTTGTGCAGGGAGAAAACTAGGAGGGCCAAAGTCCAAGTATAGTTTAATCTGGCTACTGCTGTAAAAGGCAATAAAACATTTTTAGCAATACCTTAGCAACAAATAGAGGGCTGAGGAATTTCTCAATTGTTTTTTGGATTCAGAGGGAAACGTAGTGACAAAGGATGAGAAAAAGACTGCCTTCTTTACCTTGATCTTAAATAGTAGGACCAGTTTTTGAAGGATAACCAGCCCCCCGAGCTGGAACTCAGGGATGTGAAAATAATGAAACTGCCATAATCTAGGAGGAAATGGTCAAAAACCTTCTACACTGCTTAGGCATACAGAAGTCTGTTCACAGGTTGGGATCCACCCAAGTGTACTGAGGGAGCTTTCACTCATGAAGACACTTTCAATCACTTACAAGCAGTCCTGGTTAACCAAAGAGGTCCCAGTTGATTGGAGGTTAGCCTTTGTGATGCTCTTCTACAAAAAGAACTGGAAGGAGGATCAAGGAACTATAGGCCTGTCAGCCTCACCTTGGTGTCATGGGGTACATCCACCTGAGTGCCATCTCTCTCTAAACTACCTGAAGGGAGGCTGTATTGAGGTGGGGGTCAGCCCCTTTTCCCAAGTAACAAATGATTGGACAAGAGGAAATGGTGACAACTTGTGACAGAAGAAGTTTAAATTGAATAATAGGAAAAATATCTTTATCGAAAGGGTTATCAAGCATTACAGGCTGTCCAGGAAAGTGGCTGAGTCTCCATCCCTAGAGGTATTTAAAAGACATGTAGATGTGGCACTTAGGGACATGGTTTAGTGGTGGACTTGGCAATGCTGGGTTGATGGTTGGAGTCAGTGATCTTAAAACTCTTTTCAAAACTAAGCAATTTAAATGCTAGTTCTATCATGTTTAGGTGTTATTTTCCTTTCAAAAATCCACTGTGTTGGAACCCAGATTTTATCTTTCTTTTTTTTTTTAATTTCAGTGATGTCCATAAATAACTTAAGACCTACAGTGTAACATCCAATGAACAGAAATTTTAAGATCTATACTGCAGGCTTCGTCCATTTATATCTTGTTAGTGTTCCAGAGATATGTTTTGATCCTTGCCATTTTGAAGGTTAATTATTCAGAGGTAAGGCTTAAATTTCTACTCTTTTTTTTGAGGAAGAGTTTTTCTGATAATGAGTGTGTCATAGGGGAATTTGTGTGTTGTTCATTTCTCCCACTAATGACAGACACAAAAATTTATTATGTCATGTGACCAGTATAACAAGATGTAAAATTTAATTATTAGGTAGGATGGGAAGAAACAGTGGATGGCTTTTTCATTCTAAGGTTTATATCGTACATGTTCTCTTCTATTCCATTCTACAGCACTCACACACATCAGATTCACACTAGTCTAGGTTCCTGCTCCTGTGATATCAGTCCGCTGGTAGGACTGGTTGACATGTCTGGATCTTGACTGGTGGCCCAGTCTCTACCCACAATTCTACTTCTATATTGACTCAGAAATCCATGCACTCCCCAAAAAGGTATTCTTTCACTATTTATTGCTTTCTAACTTAGATGGTTGTGTTGAGACACTAATGGTCTTATTTGCCTTCCCAGACCAATTTCTTTGATTTTCTCCATAGCTGCAGCCAGTTAGTGGCAGTTGCCTAGATCATTAATAATTTCTCTTCACTTCAAGCATGCTACAGGAATTAAAAAACGTAACCATTCATTTGAGCGTTATTTGTTTCTTAGGAATACTTAAACCATAAGAACAGGGCAGAGTTTTGGATTAAACATCCCCATAACAATTTTCTGTGTTTTGTTTTCCCAGCTTATACAATAATGTAACTGGTAGTCTAACTCTTATGAGTTGAGATTGCGCAGATATAGGTGAGGTCTCACCGAAATGTGTTTTTCATTAATGGATGAATAGTGAAGATTGTTGAGTTTTTTTGCAAACCTAGTGGAGCAGAGTCCAGAGAATTTGCATAGGCAGGTTTGAGAATTATTATTTCAAGAGTCATGATAGCATATTTCAAAGGCTAGCAATAATCAGGAAGCTTTTAAGACTGCCTCAAAGTAATGGAGGATAAGATCTGAATGCTTTAAGCAAACCTTTTACAGACTGTATTTTATGTTAGAGGTTAAAGAAATCTAGAGCTGGAAATGACCCAAAACTAAAGCCCTTCAAGTAAAGTGCTCCAAACTCTTCGCTATTTTGTATAAGATAGGGAACAATTTCAAAATAATTATTAGGCACAAAATAGAGCTAGATTTCAGGGTCAAATCCTTGTAGTATGTGGCTCTCAGAATTTTACACAGGTGAACTGAGATTTTAATAATGCCTTTGCTGCTCTGTTCACAGATAACATGAGAATTTTTTCTTATATCTCATACTACAGTGTTGTCAATAAACTCCTGTCTCTTCAGAAAGCACACACTTAGGTTTTGATAAGGTTTTTTGTTTTACTTAAGCCCTCTTTCGTTTTCCTTAATGATTTTCCTCTGGTCATACTGGTTAAAGAAAGGAGCAATGAAAGAATGCATGCTCATCCCTCTTCTACTAAATGCAGAGGCAATTCTTTGTTGTTGTTTTAGTCTGAAAGATAGAATAAGGACAAACAGACATTTCTTGCTTCAGGGTGCATGCTTTTATTAGAAATGATCATCAGAGCACAAAACCTTCAACCATGAGAGCACAAAGGAAAGAGGCAAAGGTGTATATATATGTATGGTTAGATAACATTAAAAATGTATATGAGAGGTGAACACGATTTTACAGGATAGACAGATTGAAAAATGTTGATTGTCAGGGTAGATAAAATAGCTAATGAGTCCTTTTCCAGGATCAAAGAAAAATTAGTTAAAGAACTGTGCTTCAGAGATAATTCTCAGTACTCTCTGGAGATTTCCATCTAGACCACAGAGCTCTCAGAGTTCACTAAAGATTCCTTTTGTCTTGCAGCCAGGCCCTTTTTCAAAACATTTTCTATCATGCATGTCTAGATGCTCCAACTGGAGGAAATGAAGTTGCACACTTAGAGAAAACACCCAGAGAAACATATGAAGACCACAGTGTAAACACAAGAGAATTTCCTGAATTGTGTGACCACTGCTTTTCATAATCCATAATTTCATCCTACATCCTACATCTACATAAGTTCAAAATTTGAAGTTATGAGAAATTTTAGTTAAAAAAAATTAACAGACTACAGTGTTAAATTTATATATTTAATAAATTATTAAAAATATATTAGTGGAATTGTAAGATTTGATTTTAAATGTGTAAAATTAATACACATTTATCATATACAATAATACTTGTACAATAATACATTGCTATGACTTTTCTTTAAAGTAGAACAAGTAATCACATGCTCCCAGTTTTTCACAATGCAAGAGAGATAGAAAGAATGTTTACAGGGATTATGTATTTCTGAAAGATTTACTTCTGCAGTTCTAAACTGTTGGTTTAGAATTCTAAGGCAGAAAAATCTATTTATCCTTAATTTTTTTAAGAAATATTTTCTTGTATCTCCTATTTATTTTACCCAGAGAGCTTACTACTGGAGACTCTAAAAGGATGGCTATGACCTTGTCAAAACAGCAGGGTGTCTAATGCCTGTAAAATAAATGTGTCAGGGTGAAAATCTATAAAGCAAAACAAAAACTACAGCAAAAGAGACTAGCTTGAAATTTGTTTGTTGTTTTGTTAAAGAGGATTGTTCTTCCTGCCTCAGAGATTTTCCCAGTTCTTACTCAAAGCATGGGGAGAAACTACATAAAAGAGAGACATCTCTTTTGTTAGAGGAGACCTTCAGTTTGCAAAAGAAAGACTACTGGCTCATGGTGGAAGAGACTGACGAATACAGCTACTCTGGTCTTCTGAGACTACTTCCTTCTCCATCTTTTGGATGTCGATTCTCTTGCTTCCAGCTTAAAACCCCAAAAAACCCCAAGAGCAGTATAGTGTACAAACAAACAAATTGTATGTATTCATTATATCTCTCCTACAGTTATATCTATGTCTATGGTTTATATAAATCAGTTAGAGGGTAAAGACATTTGTTCAGTCAAATTCAAAGCATTACACTTTTTACTTTTAGATGTAGAACAAGATCTGATGATGTCATGACATGAACCACAGAATCAGATTTCTACTCCAAAGCATAAAGCCAGGTGTGGGAGGGAGAGGAAATCCACAAGTATTTTTCAGAATCAAGGCTCTAGTGTGAGTGCAGTCTTCAATTTTAGGTGTTAAATATTTGTCATCAAACTGTGCTTAATAACTGCTGATTGATGCCTAGAAATGGTGAACCTCAAAAAAAAAAACAACCCTCTAATTCTTCATTCCTTTAAATATTTAAGTTAGATAAATTTCTGATTACACGGGAATAATAATAGTAATAGAATAATTATTAAGAATAACAATAATAATACATACCAACCATATGAACTTCAACAAGGGAAAGTGATGGATTCTGCACCTAGGATGGGACAACCACGGATGTACAGACTGGGGAGTGAGAATGACTGGGGAAAGCAGTGCCATGGAAAGGGCCCTGGGAATCCTGGTCAACAAAAGATTGAACACGAGTCAGCAGTGCCCTGGCAGCCAGGAGGGCCAACTATATCCTGGGCTGCATCAGGCACAGCATCACCAGCCAGGCAAGGGAGGGGATTGTCCTGCTCTGCTCTACACTGGTTTGGCCTCACCTTGAATATTGTGTGCAGTTTTGGGCTGTCTCATTTCTCCACCTCAGTGCAATGGGGAGAGAAAATGGAGTATCTCATGGGTCAAGACAAAGACAATTACTTTCACAGAAAAAACAAACTTGACTTGGGAAAATTTGATTTAATTTATTGCCAACTAAATAGACTGGAATTTTTAATTTTCTCTTCGGGAAACTTCACCACATACTCTTTCATTCCCAGCTTCTCTCTCTGGGCAGTGAAGGGAGAAAGGGAATGAGACTCACAGTCAGTCCTTAACAGTGCCTGTCTGCGACTTTTTCCTCATTACTTTTTCACCCTCTTCCACCTTGGGGTCTCCACACAACTGCACTCCCTTGAGGAAATATTCACAAGCTGTGGTATGGAGTCCCCCATGGCCTCCAGTGTAAGCATGTTGCTCAAGGATGGTTTTCTCCACAGTCTGTTGGTGAAACACCTGCTCCAGCATCTGGAGTATCTCCTCCCTTACCTTATTCTTTGGCCTTTATGTTACCAGGGCTTTTTCTCATGGTGTTTTTTTCTCATTCCTCACTGTTCTCTGTGTTTTAAACATGTTTTCCCAGAGGTGATACCAGCTTGTCTGAGGGGCTCAGCTGTGCCCTGTGGTGGGTCCGTGATGGAGCCAGCTGGAATCAGCTGTGCTCAGCACAGGGCAGCCCCAGCCTCTCCTCACAGAGGTCATCCCTGCAGCCTCGGCTGCTGGCGCCTGGGCACCTGCACACAGCACAATTCAATGCATCAGACAAAGCACATTCCAACAATATCTGATTTTTACTTCTAGAAATCTGAGCACCTTTATTCCTCTCCAGGAAATTACGCTGACACTGCTCTCCTTTCAAATGTAGGAGAAATTGAACTTATATGACTTTCATGACAGTATAGCTTTAATATTAAATAAGTAATTAAGCAAATAAAAGGGATGAATAGGCAAGCAAAAATTTGATGTGTTTTCCCACTTGAAAATGTATCTATCCAATCAGTCATCTCAACCTTCCTACCTGACATATGTTTGACAGTAATTGAATAAAAACTCCCTATATTTGGGACAAAGCATATACCATATATTCACTCTCAGCTCAAAATTCATTTTCACAATGGCCCAACTGAGCCCCTGCTTTTGAAAAAACATGTATATTCGCACTTACTAGAGTCTGATGAAATCACTAAGAAACATTTTAAACAGATAAGCAGCTGTTCTTCAAAATGTTCTGTAAATCTACTTCAAAACTGAATACAACTTGAAAATTTAATACAGCAGGATATATGTCCTGGAAGATCAGATAAGTTATTTCATATTATTTTACTGCACAACTAATGTATAATGTAAGATATTACAAAGGAAAAAAAATATATGCGGTAAACCTTCCATTATTCACTTGCAATTCCTAATATGAACTTCTTCTTTCTCGACTTTCATGGTGACATTAATAACTTTATTTCTACAGAATTATATTATTACATGATAGGTTATAACTGTAGTGCAACATATTGTACAAAAACCGATGGCATATGTGATTCTGCAATGCTGTGAGAAAAGCTGATAATAGCATCACAAAAGCTTCTTTACTTTCAGTTTTGGCAATTATACATATTATGGTGTTCCAGCCAGCCGAAGGGAAGAAAGGCATAGAGCTTTCATCAAGCTATGCAAAAGGTGCACACTTATAGTCTGACATGTGGCTTGTGATTCGAGTAATCTGTTCTTAAGTTACAATTATAATTATACTGGATGAGCACAATGTCAATCCAAAGATGGACAGATGGGTTTTAGCTGGCCTGGTTCTAGGGAATAAAGGAGGATAATTGCTAGAGTAAATATTGACCTGATTGAGAGATGTTGTGTTGAATTATTTTAACATCTGAGAACAGAAATCTACAAAATCTCATTAACTGCATTGCTTCTTATTGTTACTTTCATATGTAAAGAACTACGTATTATTCACAAAGTTAAAGATAGTTACAGCAAGTACTATAGAGTTTCTCTTTATAAAGCAATTTATCAAATTTCAGGGACACTGACGGACTCAATATGGGCTTAATATCTTTGAATTATCTCTCTGCGTCCCTGCTGTTAACAGTGATGATCTTCCACAAAGAGTATCTTTGTCCATAATCAGACATTTAGTGCAGCTGATGTACAGGGGTTTTTTTTCCCAGAATGATAGCTTTTACAGCACTTTTTCATCAGTTTGTACCAGAATGAGGTCAGTTGGTGTGTAGAAGAGTGAGCAAGCAAATTGCTGTCCCCTAAAAGACTGCTGAATAAAAAAGAGAAGAAATCTGTGCCTTCCATTTCTCCTGAGTCCCAATATAATAGAAATATGTTAAAATTTCCAGACTAAAGTGTAAAGAAACATGAACTTGAGATCAATTCTGTTATGCGTTGTAATGTGATTTTTGATTATGACGTTCTATTTTCTTTTTCTTATCATCATATTAGTCTCATCAGCCTGCAACCACACTATTTGCTGGATTAAAATATCAATCACATTTCTGAAGCAGGTCTTGTTATTTAAATCTTGTGTCTTTCTTGTCCTTTAATTTGTTTCCTTTGGGTACATCATTAGGTAGCTGAAGTAAATCAGTAGTTGTGCACTACCAGGGTTAATCCAGTTCCTATGAATGCTCTGGTCAGTAGTTTCCATTATTCAAATCTTTTCTAGATGTTGTTAATTCCCAAGAACAGCAGTGAACTTGTACATGTTAGTGTCTGAGAAACTGGTTGAGATCTTTTGTTTATATCTACTGTAAATTTATCACAGTTAAATTTTCACTTCTGTGTTCACATAAACTGCTCTCTGGGTGAACACCATCACAATACTCTTAATTGTGTTTGGGGTGAGACACAACCACCCTACTTTTCCTTATTTTATTTGAGTCTCTGCCAAGAAGGCAGGGAAAATATTTCAGCGTTCTCAAATGCAGGGCAATGCTTCTCTGAAGCAGGGGACTGTAATTTGATAATCACACAGCACATTCAGCTTCCAGTGTTGATGCAGTTTAGGATTATTACCTGCAGAAATACATTTTGTTCCTTACCTAAATCTAAAGCTACCACTGAACTATTTAGGTGAGAAGGTTGTCCACCAAGAAAAGAATTACATGTGTGTAATATTTTCCAACTATTTCTTCAAATCCGAAGACAAAGAGGCATTTACTATGTTCTCATGTGCCCTGTAGTTCATAGCAATATTGCATTTTCTTGGATTAATTACCAGAAATATTTTGTCATAATTATTGATTATTATCTAATTGAGAAATCTTGTACAGTATAGTTACTTTGATACATTTAAAAATTACAAAATTATTAAATAATCCAGTTTGGGAATTTGATATTGTTCTTGTACAAAGACAAAGAAACCGTGATGGAATCATATACACTATGTCTGCTGTGTCTTAACTTCATAGGAATGAAAGTTACACTATTTTTTTTTCTCTGTTGAGATTCATACTAGAAATAAAACTGAACAAAAAAACAAAAAAAAAAGCTGCAAAATGCCAACACAGACTGCTTTAATAAACACCAGGTTAAGCTTGAACATACTGTTTCACACATTTATTCTTATTCATGTAGGAGTCAAATTTCCAGCCAAAGTCAGGTGTTTATCATACAGGCATGATTTACTGAACCTTAAAAGGATACAAAATCATTTAACATATTTTCTTGCACATCCTCTGATATCTAACTTTGGTATTTTTGGACACATTTACATCAGACACAAACAGATAATGAAGAGTTTCAGTGAAAATTTTTGAGAGGAATCTATTTGATTTGATTTTTTAAGTTGATACCTTAAGTTTGAAGTTCCAAACTTTTCTTTTACTCTTTGAGATCATCTATACCACATAAGAGAATCAACAGTATTCCTTTGTCTTTTTGTTTTTAGAAGGAAACCAAACATTTTTTTTTTTTAGGTAAATTTATACTTCAAGCCACAATTTAAACTGGGGAAAAGTGAATTTCTTTTTTTTTTAGATTAGAATAATTTGAAAGAATTGTTCCAAGAACTTTCAATGGGGCTATAATATATAATCTTAAGTAAAGTCTCTCCAAAACATATGCATCTTAGGCGTGAGATCCTTATAACATTTTGCTTCACATATTTCCATCTATTTTTTTCTACTTCTTGCTAAATTGCACACAGCCACAGCCAGAATATCTACTTATATTGCACATATAGGGTTTTAATTTTTGTCATAAAATGTAATAAATTGTCATCAAATTTGAATTGCTGGCTTGTGGTGAAAACACATTTTTAATTCCTCTTTCTTACATATGGAGGGCACTGATCTAGATATTGAAAGAAAAAAGGACCTCCAGTATCAATGGCTATAAAACAATAAGGTAGATACAGGTTGTTTCAGCATCTCCATTATACCAGGTTACACTGGAATATTAGAGGATTTATAGCTCTGAGCAGATAATTCTCCCTGGATTTTTCTGTGGCTGGCTGCACATATCTTTGTGTGAGAAAGCTAAACCACAGAGAATTTCACTGTCCATATGCACTAGATTAAGAAACAATACTGACAATCTGAGAACAGACTGGGAAAAGAAAATGAATCAATGAATCTCCCAAGAGGCCAAGCAGGTTATAATAGCAACCACTATGAGCAGTACAAATTCGCAGTGATACCAGTGGAGAATCATGATATGATAGTTCCACATACCAAATTAATAAGTAAAAGAGACACAGTGCTATTGGTTAGGAGGCAACCTTTACAACATTTAGGAACAGTCAGAATTCATACACTTCGGTGCATTAACAAACAAATAAAAAACAGGGAAGAATTATTTTGTGGATGACAAGATATTTTCATATTTTTTCAGTGCAATTGACTAAAATTAGGATAAGATGAATAAGTCGAACAATTTGAACAAAATCCAATCACTATTCTGCTTCCAGAAACTATTAAAGTATAGAATATAGGACTAAAACACTAATAAACCAGTTCAGTACCCCTGTTACAGTAGTACCTGAACATTTTGCAGGAAGCTGAACCAGAGGACACTATCTAAAAATAATATATTATACATTATATAAGTAGTATTGGTCTTATGCATAAAAATAAGTCAGTATTAATAGTCACATAATCACAGAAAGCAGAATTTCCTTACAACTAGACCAACTTTGTATCTAAAGAACAACTTTATGGTCAAGATCTTGATCAGAGACTGAAACAACACTCCACTGAGAAACACGAGTAACGTGTTGTAGTCAATTAGTTTCTCATTTAGTATTTATCTGCACAACAATTGCAGCAGTAGTGTTATGTAGACCAGTACAAACCAGATCTAAACAGCTTCTCTTAGCTGCAAGTAGAATCTAACCTCAGATACACAGCTCTTAAAGCAGGCTCATTTACTTTTATTCTTGCTGACATCTATGCTAGTATTAGTTAGGTATCCATGCCTGAGAGAACTTACGTATTTCTTCATTGCCAGGCTGTACTCTCGTGATATGTACATTATTTTTAAAGTGGTACATGTCCAGATGAGTGTTAGTAAGACAATCAAGTCAGTTTTGGGGATTTAACATGTACTACATATTCTTTAAAACTTTGTGAAACTCATAAGACTATGATCATTATACCTTGTAAATTCTACTCACTCCTAAAAGAGCTGTATGTAATCCTTTCACGGATGAAATTCCGTGGCCTCTAAAGCAGTGGTCAGAGCTACCAAGTTTGCTCATATTCTGGGATCTTTTTGCTCTGTCCACCACTAAATAACCACAATATTTCAAATAATTTTCACGTATTTGAGAATATATAATCTTCCAATTTACATCTACAATCTGAACAAGGATGAATTATAATGGGAATACTTACAGAATATCTAGTTCTTTCTTTCTGTCCTTCAATCCTCTTGCTACATTTTGCACTAACAAAATAGTGCCTGGCTGGTATTTTAAGTGAGATCAAATATAATTGATAAAGAAATACCTTAGCACAGTTTTAAGCCCTGGCTTAAATGAAGGAAATAATTGTTTCAAGGTCAAACTTCCCTTCTCACCATAGAAAAAGAAGCTGTCAGTGTTGCCAAAATAGTACATCTTTTGAAATATTTACCCTATGGTACGAAAATGAATTTATTCTGCTGACTCTTTATTGTCCTTGATATGATTTGACTGGCTATGTTAAAGCAGAAGTTACTTGTAGTGAGAGAAAAAAATTCTATGACTGTTTCATTTCGTTAGGCAATATTTTTTCTTTTTCCCTACTTTCTAAGAAAGTAGCAAAAAGTCATACTTTGTTCAAAAACAATGCCCAGTTCAGTAAATTTTTATTTTCATCTTGTTTCTCTTATCTGTGCATAAGCAATCTTCATGATGCCTCAATGTTTCATTGTGCTTATGTTCACAACAGTTCTGTAGAAGAACACTGTTTCTGCTACACGAATGCACAGAAAGAAAAGGGACGTGTGGGTGCTTGTTGACAGCCATGTGGATATGGGCCAGCACTGTGTCCACCTGGCCAAAAAGGCCAAAGTCATTCTAGACTGTATCAGGAGTACTGTGGCCAGCAGGACCAGGGAGTGGTCGTCCCTCTGTACTCAGCACTGATGAGACCACATCTCAAATCCTGTGTCCTGTTCTGGGGCCCTCACCTCAAAAAAGACATTGAGGGGCTGGAACGAGTCCAGAGGAGGGCAATGGAGCTGGTGAAGGGTCTAGAGAACATGTTTTATGAAGAGGAGCTGAGGGAGCTGGAGGTCTTTGTCTGGACTTCATTTTAGAAGACAAGAGCTTGTACCGTAAGTATTTAAACTCAGTGAATATTTCTAATCATGAAAGATATTCCCAGAGAGAAAATGTGTAATCAGAAAGCAAATAACGGTATTCTTACAAACTAAAAATATAGAGCCACACTGTCAACAGGTAGATACTAACATCAAATGAAGTTATGTGATAATTTGCACTAACTAATAGATAATATTAGCTATAATATTATATATATTATAGATATGATCTGTTGAACATAACAATACACTATTGTATTATTTAAAATAATGAATTTTCATTAGTTTAATTTTAGTTCATTTATCACTTTAAAAATAATTTTCCAGAAGATATTAATTAATTCTGAAGGTATATTGTTTTAAAATTAATTTAAAATTTATTTAAACATTAACTACATGTTGTCCATTTATAATGCCACTTTTATATATAAAAATATTTGTATTTTCTATGACTGCAAGATAACCAGTTTCCCTGGTTATGTATTCAAACACGATTTATAGGGTCTTTTTGGGTTTTCCCTGTTGGTCTGTTTCCATGCCATTTTACATTCATCAACAAAATTTTGATGGTATGAAATTGGGAATTTAAAAAAAAAAAAAAAAGGAAAGGAGAAAATACTCTAACTCAAATCTAAGATTAAACAGAAGGTCTTGTTCAAAAGGGTCATATAAGTCTAACATCAATGCAAAATGCCAAGTCAAAGTAGATTCAGTAATGGAATCGTTCTGTAATACACAGAATGATGTTTTGATGTGAAATACATAAAAATAGTGTAAAGTAAAAGAAGCAAACTCTTCTTGCGTTTTTCCTTCTTTCACAAGGCTACAACAACTGGGAATACAACTACAGAGCTAAGAAAACTTTGAGAAACTGTTCTTAATAACACTTGAAGTTTGGCCTTGTTGTTCCTATTAATTCTCCCGTTGAACAACAGCAGCCCATCTTTCTGAGAACATGGAATGTTCTACACCATATTACATATTCATTTATTAAAAAAACAAATAGAATCGAATGACTGTTTCTGATATACTGTTTGTCAGACCTAGACTATTGCAAGCCTTAATCCTGTTACAGGTTTCTCAGTTTCTACTGGTGTAAAATGAAAGGAAGTCGCAGGAATCTCCTAAAGTCATGTTTTGGAGGCAGTGAAATACCATGCTATGTGGAGGCACTGATTTTTACATATATGGAAATGAAAGAAGTATTTCTTAAATGAAACAGATGTAAGAAAATCAAAAGAAAAAAAAGGCCTGAACACAAAGAGCCTCATTGTTATCATTTTCGGCTCCTTAACATCTAAAAGTCAGTTCCCTGCCTCTAAGATTTGAATTCCTCATTTTGCATTCAAAAGTCGACTTTGGAACTTCAAGATAGAATCTGTGACCTGTTTAGATTAATACAAAAAAAATAAGAAAACCTAGTCTGATAAAGTGTATCTTTAATTTCTACTTTCTAGAAAGTGAGATTAAGAGCTAGAATATTATTAGTATTTCAGTAATTCTTTCTGAATTAATTTCTGAACTATATTAATTATAGTTATTAAACTATAGTTATACATATATATATTTTTATATATAAATTATAGTTATTAAACTATTGTTTCTGAAATATATTAAATTTTCTCTTTCACTATAGGACAATGTTCTTGTAATAATAATTTAAAAAGGAAGGAAAGAAGGAAAGGAAAAATATAAATTAAAAAAATGGAAAGAGGCAATGGGTATCTTCCACATGTATTTTATTGGATACAGATTAGGGGAACCTATTTCATTCTTCNAGAGGCAGTGAAATACCATGCTATGTGGAGGCACTGATTTTTACATATATGGAAATGAAAGAAGTATTTCTTAAATGAAACAGATGTAAGAAAATCAAAAGAAAAAAAAGGCCTGAACACAAAGAGCCTCATTGTTATCATTTTCGGCTCCTTAACATCTAAAAGTCAGTTCCCTGCCTCTAAGATTTGAATTCCTCATTTTGCATTCAAAAGTCGACTTTGGAACTTCAAGATAGAATCTGTGACCTGTTTAGATTAATACAAAAAAATAAGAAAACCTAGTCTGATAAAGTGTATCTTTAATTTCTACTTTCTAGAAAGTGAGATTAAGAGCTAGAATATTATTAGTATTTCAGTAATTCTTTCTGAATTAATTTCTGAACTATATTAATTATAGTTATTAAACTATAGTTATACATATATATATTTTTATATATAAATTATAGTTATTAAACTATTGTTTCTGAAATATATTAAATTTTCTCTTTCACTATAGGACAATGTTCTTGTAATAATAATTTAAAAAGGAAGGAAAGAAGGAAAGGAAAAATATAAATTAAAAAAATGGAAAGAGGCAATGGGTATCTTCCACATGTATTTTATTGGATACAGATTAGGGGAACCTATTTCATTCTTCTTGCTGTTTATAAATATAGAATTTTCATTCTAATCTGTTTTCAGTGAATGAAAGAGGGCTAAAATTTTCTAGAAAAATAATATCTGAAAGTTTTGCTTATAAAATATCTCTCACTTTTCCTCCCTTTTAAAATATCCTACAATTAATAGAGATACATATTTTCCTAGAGCACTGGAAAGTAAATTTATGGCTAATTTTTTGTCCTGTTTCTTTAAAGGAAAAATACAGTCACAGAAATAACGTTCTTCAAAATGCAGGTTAAATAAAATATTCAATTTTTTTTCCTTGTTGATCTATTTTTGCCACTTTAATTGAAGTCAGCTGCTCTATTTCTGATCAATTAAATAAGTATTTTCAAAATACCATTTTTAAAGTCATGTAAAATACTTTTATTTGTACAGGAAGGAATATAGTGGAGCTCTGTATTACAGTTGGGAATCTTAGCTGTCTTCAGAAAAGGTACCTTCATTATATTATGCTATTAAAACATAATCCCAGAACTAAACTTACTACTGCTGTTTAAACTGAGTAACATGGAACTAACTTTTCTGATATTTCGCTGAACTAAATTAAGAAATTTGTGACCACTGCAGTTTCAGTTTACCGTCACTACTAGAATCTATGAAATGTGGCACTGCAAAAAAAAATTAATTGGCTAAGGATTCCATAGGATGTTGAGGTGCCTGCCTCCAGGCTGTGGGGCAGCAGCCTATTTCCTTCCACTCTGAATATGGATTTCCTTCTCAAGTAGGATGTCTGTCTTCACTTCCCTTTAAATATACATCCCAATCTTTCTACTGCGGGGAAGTTTTTCAGAATTTTTTGGGCATGGAGTGAAAGGAATTTACCATCATTTTAATGAGATTAACTTAGTGTAAGAATGCAAGATTTGCCATGAGTGGTTAGAATTCATGCTACCAATCCTATAACACTTACTATCCCTCTAGACAGAGTCAGGTGCTCCAGAGGAGTCATCCATAGTGCAAAATAATGTGTGCAAGACATCTGATAGCATCTGATATAAGGACAAAAGATGCAGGTAGAAATACACTTTGATAGAGAAAGAAAAAAAAAAGGTTGTTGTGTAGGGGTTGATTCTATTTTAATTGAATTTATGGGATTTTTTCAAGACAGGAATTTACTGAAACAAACATTCTGAGTTTAAGACATATTTGAGAGGAAATATAACTTTGTGAAGGCTAATTATAACAAAATATACTTAGGAAGATTGTATCAAAAGTAATTGTCATTGAGGAATGGTGTACTATCATCCAAAGTTATTCTTAGGAAATAGAATTTTCAGGCCATTGTAAGAACTTAATGTACACAAAGAAAGAAAACTGAGAAAATTATAGACAAAAACTAAAAGGGAAAAAAAAAGAATGCTTAAAGATCTTTGAAGATGCCTCAAATAGGCAGTAGAATTGAGTTTAGAAGTTGTATGAATGGTTTGACAACAAATATTCAGATAGGAACCAAATATGGGAAAAGTGTCTTTCTGTTACAAAACCAGGATTACTTTCCCCAACAAAGCAGAAATACACTCTACCCTGCACGGTTGTGGTTGCTTCCCAGTGAACTGGGAAGAAATTCACTAAGAACAGTTTTACTTGGTATTCCAAAAGGAAAATACTCAGCTCCATGGCTCAGTTTCAACAGAAGGGATGATGGCTATTTGTACTTCATGACTATGACCCAGATGTATCTGCTGAGATTACAGGAAAAGGTTAGGATTGGTGTCCTTAGTTCTGTCACATCAGTCTTCTATTCTTGGGAAAAGGTAAATATTCTGTTCTCAAGTAAAGGAAGCATCAGAAATATATAATTTATACATATATATATATTTGAAAAGAAGTAAGAAAGCTACTAAAGGATGCTCTTGTTGAGCATACTTTCAAAAAATATATAGAGAAAAGAACGTAAATTATACAACTTGGCACTCTCTCCGTTCTCTTAAGAAAGAATTAAGGGAAGTATTTTTAGCTGAGTAAATGTCATTCTTTTTATCTTGGAAGGCCAAGCATTTACAATGGAGCTTCTAGCCAGGCATAAAAAATGGCTTAGCTTTTCCAGCATTGTCTGTAGGAATAAAAAGTCAAGATATATCTCATCTTCAGTTCTTTGGGTTTCTTGAAGTATTCTTTATTAAACTATTTAAGTGACAATTAGGTATGCTTAGTCCTAAAATTAAAATAGAAAATATGCTTTATTAGTTTAATGGAGGAAAATGTATTATTTATTTAGGTCTGTATAAGCAGTGAAAGATTTTTGGATTTGTCACATTTGAAAGAGAACCTGATGGCTGTGAAACCTGTCACTTCTGCCTTTTCTAACATGTCTCTCTGCAGCCAGATGGAGAATTACTTACTCACCTGTTGGGAAAAAGACAATGCTTATTCTACAAAATCATTAGCCTATGGAAACACACAATGCTTATTTTGCAGGATCATGTTCAACATTGACCAAGAAGGGTCTTGCAAAATAATGAACCACCCTAGGTATGCCAACTCAGCTCCATATTTGGGAATCGACTGATCAGGTATAACTTTGGGCTCTAGGACCACAAGAGACTACCAGAGCGACCTACAGCTTTTTCTGTACTATTTCTGCACAATTTTGGTGGAGATATCCCCTTGTGCATCTGGTGCTGTAATAAAGAATGCCTGCTTTTTAATGCTGCATTGGTGTTAAGGAGTTTTGGACAATTTTTCAGCAACATCTCAACAGTATCCTTTCTATTTGCAATTTTACTTATGTCTTATTTTAATTTTCTATTTTTTATTTACTCCTATTCTTGCTCTAATTCTTTTTTTACTTTTTGCAAAGGGAAAACAACAATTAAAAAGAAAAATAATTTACAAAGCTAAAAGTATTTATGTTCACCATTTGTTAGGTATAAAGCGCAATAAAGTGAAGATGATACAGGTGTTGAATCTGCGGTTTCTACTGGACCTGTTCTGCTACACAAAATCCGGTATCAGACTTCAAATGTGTAAGTTTTTTCTCTATCAAATGTACATTTTGATGTTCACCTCAGTTTGCAAAAATTCGTGCATTACATTTTATGAAGAAGCAAATCCATAGGTTTGCTCTTTGAAAAGCTTGTTTGTTTCAACAGAACAAGAGAAAACATGCAACATTATTTAAATACTGTTTTCTTGCAAGGATTATCTACAATTTAGTTTCTAAGTGTCAGTGTGATCTTTTTAAGAACGATTTTTCACAGCAGTTCAGGCTTCCATGTTACACACACACAGGGTCAAACAGAAGGCAAGCAGTGGGAATGGAAAGAATTAGAGACCATTTCTAATTCCTGTCTGAACACAAGTCACCTTAATTAAAGTGTTGAAAATTTTCTAGTGGTGAAATATTTTTTCTTCCCTGACAAAATGCTGATTTGTCAAACTCTGGTCTAAGATTTTAATTTCTCCTGAGGAGCTCCGGTCCAGAGAGAAGTGCTTACAGTGTGGTTAGACAACAATACCAAAAATTATGACTCATCCTTTCTTTAGGGTCTGTGCAGTGAAAGTTTCTCCATAAACTAAAAAAAAAATGTAGGGGGAAAAAAAAGGTAACTTTAAGAATTGTCTGAACTTAAAGTTTTTCAAATGAAAACTAAACATTCAGGGATGTTTAAAACAAGAAATATTATCTAACTAAAAACAAATAAACAAACAAAAGACAACCCTCTGTTTTGTTTCTTTTATGAAGAATGGAATATCTCAGACAGAAAAGAACTTCAGAATTAAACCTGAACTTGAAGGATAGTCTGTGTCTTTGATCCAGAGTAGAATAGACTGCTGTCACTTCATTGCATATTTATTAGAACTATTAAAATTCATGAACTTAAGATGCCCTGATATCATCTGTGAAAGTGTTGAACCAATGAAGGGAGGATAACAACTAATTAAATCCATGCAGCAAAAATCTATCCAGAGCTCCCAAAAAGGCTGTCCTACATGTCTAGTGATGCTGTGGAAAGAGAATATTTTAAACTGTTCTTAGAGAAGCAAGGAACAACACTCTGTTCTCACTTTTAATTTCAATGGATGTCCTTTCAAATACTTTCATCTTTTTTCATCTGTTTTCTTTTGAGCAAGTAAAGAAGCCAAGGAACAAAGAATTCAATACACAGCTATCTTCCATAGCCTCAAATCATTCTTATGTCATGGTGGCAAGAAGTTTATCAAAATTTACCACTTTGTAAGAATTATATATTTTGGTTGATCATATAGCTCAATTATTTGAAAGAGAAATATTGTGCTTTAAAGTAGCAGAAGTTTTTCTGTCAGACACTAGAACAAGTGCTCAGGAAAGAAACAAACTAAAGAGAAAGATGTATAGAGGCCTTTAATAATCTGACATTAATGTATGAATGCAGATTAAATTCTCTTTTTTAACACAGCTCTTTAAAATCTATTTTCTTTGTTTTAAAGGGCTCACTGGAAATTTCTCACATTGTCTACTTACAAAACCTTTAATTCGTTTTCAATTAATAATGAATAAGCTAGTCAATTACTTCTTTCGTTTGCAATCTACTTGATTATAAATTAAACATGAAAAGATGATTCATTTAATATTTTAGCCCTGTTCTTGACTTATCTAGAAGAGTCACATAAAAGGTGACCATAATCAGTGGTTTTATAACCTGGGGTCTGTTAAAGATTTCCTTAAAAATGCACACTGATAAAATAGGTAATGACAGAAGTAATTCTCATATATTTTTTCGAGTTACATTTTTTACACAGACAATAAAGGTAATTGTTTTACTTGTCTAGATTGTTTCCCTAGATTGTAGTTGCATCCTCTGAGAGATTGCAAAAGTGTCCAGGTGACTAACCTCACAGGACTTATTACTATAAACTGTCAGTGAAACCCAAAACAATTAAGAGCTGGGAACTCAATTGTTTGAAATAGGATTTCCAGTGTCTTTTTAGGTATATTTATTTGCTGTTACCAGTCTCTGCTTACTGTAATGTCTAATTTATAAGACATTTTCTTTTAGCATATTTTCATCTTTAACATTAAAAAGATGTGCATCTGTCATATTGCATATTCCGTAAAGCAGTTAATACAATAACATAATAAAAAGATCTCTGAAAGTATTATGTAATTACAATATTTTACCATCTTGATATCACTAATAGGTGTAAAAGTTCTTTTCCTACCAAAAGAGAAAGAGGCTTTTAATTATTATTTTGTTGCTCTGTTTTGTGCATGTTTTTTCTGAGACCTTCCTCATTGCAGAAAGATCCCACTTTCTTTATCATGCAGAGCTTATCTTTCTGCAGAAAGGAACAGATCCGTGCCCAAACAACTGTGCTGTTATTTGTGGGCACAGATTGCCCCTGTGGTTGAGGCTCAGCATGAAAGACTGCAGCAATCTCAGCTCAGTGGGGAGTGAGAGTGAGCCATGGGCTGAATGTTTCCTTTCAGGTAGGATTTGGACTTCGTCTAGAAAGATGTGGGAGACTGAGACTATCTGACAAGGCAAGGAACAGAGGGCTTTGTACAGATCAGTAGGTTCTAAGCATAATATACTGTGTCTCATCTTCCTCTCAAAAAGTGTCAATAAAGATGAGCAGATGGTAAATAAATACAATGAGACACTGAGGAATGTGAGTATTTTTCTACTACAAGACCAAACTTCCAAGCTATGCAATCAGAAGTTCTGACTTCAGTTCAGGCTCAGGTCCCTACTTTGTAACAGGGATTCTGAATTTCATGCATATCATAAAAGGCTAGTTGAAGGACAGTCTAAAAATCATGAAAACTGCAGCTTAAGAAACAGAGACTGAACTCTGTGCTTTGGAGACAGAAACCTAGATCTTCTGATGGTCCAGAGACTCATCTGATACCTTCTAAAGTCTCTAAAAGCCCTTAGACTCTAAGTAGTACACTTAGTCTCTGGACTGCTCTCCAGACTCCTCTCCTAGAGGATGTAAACTTTTACTAACAAGGTCTCAGCTTTCAAAAGTGTCCCATAAAAAACACTGTTCCAGTCTCAATACTAAATAAACTCCAAAAATTGTGAGAACCAAAGCTGACTGGTCAGAACACAGAAATTCAGTTTTAAAGCATATTTTGAATGTTTCTAGATGAACTACCTGTTATATTCTCAAACTTTATCATCTTCTCTCATTTCCTTTCAAAATTTGAGAGACGAGTATTCTCCTCATTCTGGAATGGAATTAATATTCCCTTTGGCTATTTTTAATTCTCATCAAATGGAAATGTTTGTTTTTAACCTTTTTCTCTTTCACTTTTTTTGCCAGTGGCACACAGTTTAGACATCTATAAATTGAAATAGTTTATTCCTTAAGTGTCATGAAGGGTTAAAGCACAATGATGCTATTCTACACTGAGGATAGATAAGGTAGTGATCAGTTTTGGCTTTCAGTATAGTATATATATTTCCTAAGGTGAGGAATTCTTTGTAAATTGCTAAAGTCAGCAAAGTTGGAATAAGCCCTTCAAAGCATTTCCTCCTTCTTTTTTTTCTTTTTTTTTTTTTTCCTAGTCAAGGATTAGATCATATCCTGAGGCATGAAGTTCCTGTCCTTGCTTAGGTACTAATTTACTTGAGCTATACTCACTTCAACCCCTAAAACATCAAGGAATCAGTTATTGTTTGTCTCAATTCAAATATACCTTTTTTTTTTGAGCTTTTTAATATAAAAGAATTCAAAAATTAAGTAACCTAATTATGCAATGAATATTCAAAATGTAAATTACAGGTCAGTTTTAAGTCTTTTATTATGCTGTCATCCGTGTTGCTGTTCTCCCTGGTGAGTCACTGAACCATGCCTCCATGCTGTAGATAGGGCAAACTCTAAATCCAGTCATGCCCTTTTCTTCAGTTTTAATATGCTGCTAAATATTTAAATACTTCTCTTCAAAAATATTCTAATTACTTTACAATAGGAAATGAAGCCATTTACAAAGGACAAACTATTAATTTCCAGAGTTTATTTTTAAAGGGAACGTTGTTCCCTGCTCAGAAGAGCTTTGTTATTTTCCTTCTTACCAACCATGTACTCCTATCAGGATAAGTCTTCTTTCTTTCTTCTTCTTTTCCTTAGGCCCCCTTTAGACCTACTGTTTAAGAAGGACAAAGACAACTTTTTAAAATTCTGTTTATGTTCTTGGGAAATGTCACTTGTTTGGCAGGAATCCTAAACAGTAGCACAGCTTGATCCCCCTGCACAGCCCTACACACAGCCAGACCTGACATCAGGAAGCTTTTTCCATGACAGGCATAAATTAAGCTGAAACTTAGCTGCAGAATAATAGATAATGGTTTCTAGAATGGACAGTCTTCATGTTCTTAGGTCTCTTTAGTGGGTCAGTTACCTCTTCTAAAATTGCCTTAAAAGAGATTAAAAAAACCCCAAAAAAACAAAAAAAAAAAACCAAAAATTACAGTTTTATGTCTTTTAGGGTGTTTATTGGTGGTTTTTCTTGTTTTGTTTTTGGGTTGGTTGGCTGGTTGGTTGGTTGGATGGTTGGTTGGTTATTTTGTGGGAGAGTAAGATGTTATCTTTGTTTAGGCATGGGTTTGGGTGTTTTGAGTATATTTCTTTTCAAGGAGGGTGGAAGGAAGTGGTGTTTTTTATTTCCCTTGAGGATTTACTATGAAACTATTTATTCAAAGCTGTAAATTGCTTTGTTGCAAGTGACCAAACTAATTTTGGCAGTGCCTTGTGCACATAAATTTTTAGAAACTTTACTGCAAAGTTTTAGAAAGTTCACAGTAAAAAGGTGAAGATGCCATCTGCTCATGTATAACTGAGCAAGGTTATATTCAAAGGAGACCTTTTTCCCTTCTTCCCCTCCCATGTTGATAGAAAACGTATTAATTACCCATTTCTCAAATAGGAAGCTGAATCTGCCAAGAAGTAGGATTGAGAAAGGTATTCAAATAACAGAAACATAGTCTGGCCAATATCAGTATTTCCTGTGATATAATCATGAATTGCTCAGTTGTGAAGAAGTCCTCAGCTTTGTGGTAAAAGGCCAACTGAACAAAGTCAGCGCGGGTGTCTTTTACTCTCCACTAAGCCTTGCTTCCCACAGCACGTGGGCTGCTGTTGTAATTCTTGGGAATGGGCAGGAGGAGAGGCAGTAGAAACAGCTCAAACACAAATGCACCCACTTTGCAGTAGACTATAATTAGCAGAAGTTTGATGTCTTACATACAGACAGGGTTGTACCTGGATCTAAGCTGGGCAGGCGCCTCAGGACCATGTTGTCAGTCTAGCAGGGACTTTGAGGGATCTCTGTACCATACTCTGCTCTATGCAGTCAAACCATGCAGGATAGACCAAAATTGTGCTCTTCATGGACAGAAACAAGAGAGGGACTATTTTGATTCCTCCAGGGAAATATCCTTTGTCTTGTAATGCCTTTCATTCTCCTTACATATATAACACCACTATATATTTTTAAGCAGCCATTCATTTGATTTTGTAAATAAGTGATTCTGTGGTTATACTTTTTTCTTCATTGTATCTGATTATAATGAAGAATAAAAAGCAAAACTTTAACTTTTTTTTTTTTTATTTAGGCACACATTTTAGCAAGAATGTAAAAAAAAAAATTCTTAGGAGAAAAAATTGCCTTAGGACTTTTTTTTTTTCTTTCTCTGATGCCTTTTTAAAAAGAGTCAATAAGCGCTGGGAAACCTGATTTTAAATTACTTCTTATAACTATTTTGTTTTCCAGCCTAAGGCATGCTTAGAACTAAAAAGTCCTTGACTTTTTCTGATTTTTTTAAAAAATGAAAACCTGATCTCAAGTGTTTTGAACTTTCTACAGGGTTATTATTTCTAGAACATCGATCCCTCTACTTTTACAAACTAATGGATGTTCAAGTATATTAAGGAATGAGATGCTCAGTTGATGCTAATGGATAATACAAGTCTTACTGTAGAACAATATTAACTGAGAGTGCATGTGATCACACTTTTTAAAGATTGTTGTTCCATCACTAAACAAATTCAAAATGATGACCCTGTAAATTTCTTAACTAGAAGACATTACAGATATTATGTAGATCACAAATCTAAAGGGAATTTTGTATATTAGCTACATATAAGTGCCTCATAAGAGACAAAGCCAATGAACGAAGTGATTTGGAAACACCACACTGGACACCTACCCCTTCTGAAAAAGCAGTATTAAAAAGTTAGGATGAGCAATACTGGTAATCAGATAATTTTCTATTTTGTTGAATTTTACTTGCAGTATAAGCCTCTTTGCAGCTTTGATATGTGTTTAGGTTTTCAAGAAATTAGTAAGCTGCTTTAAACTTTTTAAGTTAGGATTTTAACTGGAGATTTGAGTGTGCAATTTTTAATATTTGGTGATAAGTATGTTATTCTACAGAAGCTAATTCATTATTTGAAAGACTTCTTCAAAGCAAATGAATCATTAAAAAAAAATTGTCGGGTGGAGGAAAAAAAAGAAGTAAATAGGAAAGGTAGGGAACTCAGGTCCAGCAGCTTCTATTTTAATTTTTGTGCCTAGGGACTGAAGTTTCTCTCATGATTACATGCTCCGTTATTACTCTTTCAAATTAGACCACTGGAAGTTAATGCTGCATTCATACCTACAACTCAGCATTCATCAATATTAAACAGTCTCGGTTTGAAGTAATTGAATTATTTCTGAAACTGAGCCTTTAGAGGCCATAGTTTACTAAGTAATCTACAGAAAAGTAATACAGCTATGAACTTGATCTAGCAGGTTAACCTAGATGAAATGTCTGTAGCTTAGCAGAACACTCACTTTAGCTAATGTTTTGGTTTATAAGCCCTGTGTAATATTCACTTCTGTATATGTTCATAAACACAGGTAGGATGGACTGGTTTTCTACATTGTAGGAACAGTAGTATAATATATGGTCCACACAGGAAAAAAAATATTGTGTTACAGTGTTCAAGTAAGAAGATTTGCAATATAAACCTTCTTATGTACATTTTATACTATCAATGAGCAAAAAGAAATCAGTTACATAATTTCAAACATACATAACTGAAAACATAGATTTCTTTATAGAAAACAGACCTCTCCTCAGTGATGGCCAGTTCCTTGCTAGAATTTAAGCTTATTATATAAGCTATCAGTCATTTCTGCTTCAAGATGTGTAAAGTGATGTTCTAGAAAGAATTTAAAAGGCAAAGTGTTTTTCTAAATGGAAACTTTATCAAAAGATATCTGACTTCAAGTAGCATCAAGCTGAGAAAAATTCTTCAAGAATATCAGGATGGGAAGTGGTTACAAATCACTGAAAACAAGGTTTAGCATGGAAGCAGTTATTAAATGCTTGCTAACAGCAGGAACACTGATGTATCTGTAATTAATTAGAATGAATACAAGGACAATATGCAAGCACAAGGTAGATGTTTTCTTTGCTGGAATACTATGTCACAAGTCAAGCCACTGTACAGTAAACAAAAGTCTAACAGAAGTATAGCAAAAAGTTCTTTTTCAGCTAACAACTGAGTCAATACCCAAGTTCTATAACAGTTTTCTGTTATCTTTCTTCTAACAAAAAGCTGAATGTACTACCAGGCTCATGGTGAAGAACAAGTGAAGGAAAAATGGACTAATATTTCACAACAAGTCCTATAGGGAATTTACACTAAGATTCATAAATATAAAGTAATGCTTTAAAAAGATTGAAATGTCATGATCTCACTCTAGGTGAAAACCATGCCTAATACAATACAGAAAGGAAATTGACAAACTCAATTTTCCTGCTCATTCTTGAAATGTCATCTACTAAAAAGTTCTTTCCATGTTTTTTTTTGTCAGAGACAAGCATACTACAGGACAGTCAGACCCTCTGCTGGAGGCTGAATGAGGACCTTATAACTTGTCTAGATAACAGTCACCTGTTCAAGTCTAATTTTCCTGTGACTATGAGACTCTTATTCTTCTAATTATCGCATGTTATTTCTGTGCTTTTATAGGGAGAACTCCTCCAATAAACCATTTCTTCTGCGTTCCACTATAAAGATATTTGAAAGGGATAAACAAACAAATGTTTTCCACTTTTAATCTAAAGAAACAAATAGGATTGGAACACAAAATTATGACAACGAAGGTTGAAGATTAATATTAACTTTTTTCATCCCCTATATGCAGTTTTCAAGTTACGGCTTTTCACAGTCATTTTTGTTTAAAAACTCCAAGCCATAAATATAAAGACATTTTGCTTCTGAAGAGTGCTGTAAGATCATGTTATGAATGTCTTTCACAGTAGCATCATAATTGGTTTGTGAATCTACAATCTCAGATTTCCACATCAATATGTAACAGGAAAAGTAAGGATATTTGGTGATCAAGGTGATTAATTGTTTACATTCTTTTTTATTAATTTGGATTTCCTCTCAGAAAAAGCCCCATACAATTAAATCATTTTTGACCATCATGACAATTATGATCTAAGATAGATTTTCCCTTACAACAATTTGCTATGTGGAATGGAAATAAATTTGGAAATTGAAACAAAAATTAATGTCATGAAAGTAATAGCTTTCTTGGAGCTATTTTTTAGCATGTAATACTCAAGTGAAAAGAAAAAAAACAAACCCCTACTTTTTTTCAACAATTAGTAGCTCATTTACTCTGCCTAACATTTAGATATTATTTTTTCCTGGTCTCTTCCTGTCTCCTAGCATAAAATTTCAACTCTTCCTAAGGTTGTTATCTCTGTGAGAAATAGAAGCTAAAATCCATTCACCCACCCACTAGCCCAGTTAACTGATCTGTTTATTGCTATGAAATACTATAGGATTCTACATAATCCCAAACAAAATCCGTTGATGTCTATGAGGATAAGTGCCTAGACAAATAGAGTGGGGATATAATGAGAAAAGTAAAATGCAATTTTATAAATATTCTGTGTATACGGAACAATTACTAATATACAGGAATAAGGATATATAATAAAACCAACATGAAATTAAGGTCTTTATTTTTTCTTCAATCACTTGTAATTCTCTTTTAATATTTGAAAACTTGAGCCTTTAAAGATCATGTTTTCAATCCTTTTTTTTAATAACTATTATATCCAGAAATGTACCTTTAAATAACAAATTGGTTAGTTTGTTTTAGTAGAAACAGATGGCAAGCATGAATTATGAACAGCTTAAAAAAGATCAGCCTTTGAGTTCATGTGCAAAGGAAGGTTTGGTTCTGATTAGAGTAAGATGAGATCATGGTATATTTCCAGGATTTGTGGGAACATGAAGCAAGTAACCTAAAACTAGGTTAATAAGCTAAGGAGTTGGTGACTGTTTAAAATCAGTATTTCAAGCAACAGATTACCAAAGTGCTTTTTTGTCTTTTCAGGATCAGTAGAACTTAACACAATACATAAACTGTTAATAAATAGGTTAGAAAGTCTGTTACCAAATGAAGCAGATATTTTCTACATAACTCTTGTTTCTCTGGAGGCTCAGAAAACTCTCTGCTTGGTTTTAGCAAGTTACCAAGACAAAGAATATGATTAGGATTATCAAGGCCGTCTCTGCTGTTGGCAAGTGAATATGAAGTTTGCCATTATTAGTAAAAGGCCAAAGGCTTTGTATGGACAAGAAAAAACAAGATCTCTGTTACAGCCCAGGCTTGCCTTGTTGTAAGTTGGTTTCAGCTATTTTGAGGAATTGACTGGTTGTTCTGAGTCAGGGTTTGGCAAAGTAAATCTGAGTTGAACAGCAAGATAAAAAATTTAGGCATCAATCCTCTTGAGGTATTTAACACAAAATACTGTGGAAAAAGGATCCAAAATTCTTAAAAGCTACAGTTTAATCACCAAGCCAGCAAGATTTTTGAAACAAATTTAAGACTTTTTCTTTTTAATATGAAAACCTGTCCTTTCAAAACAATAAATTTATAAGAATAGAAGCAGGTCCAATGTCTATATATAAACATCCAGATAACAAAGGTAGTCAATAACATATGTGAAGTGATTAGCATTTACGCACTAACTAACATATTTTCATTGTGGGACATAATCAGGCATATCTGCCCATCTATACACCCACTCCCACTCCCTGGCAAGGAAATACGCCCTATTCTAGAAATATATATATCTACATTTATACCTAACTTTACAGACCATAAAAAACCTGAAACAGATTAGTACCATTAAACCAGTGAAAACTTACTGCAACAGCTCTCTAAAGATGATACTAGTCTATTTACTTCAGAAACTAGAATCGAAAAATTTTTAGGGATACGATAAGCACCAAAATAGGTGAAAGCGTGCTTACATGTAGTAATGGAGAAGATATTTTTTCCCTTGGCTTTAACCCTCATGTAGGGGAATATGAATAGACACCAAAAAGGCCTGGAAGCCAGCTATAGATCAAAATTAATTCAACAGGAGGCTATAGATATGTAGATTAAGGATGACCTGAATATTCTGGATCATTTCATCATTACATATCTTCAGGTATCTACTTTGAAACTTTTTGGACACTCAGAGAAGATTTCTCCTTAAGACGTAGTCATTGATAGTATGATTTTAAACTGATAGGCAAAATTTGCTCTTAATACAGAGCCTAATACATTCCAATTATTCAAGAATTTTAGACAGTTTTTTTGTTATACTGTTAGTAACATTATTTAATTTATTAGTTCACAGAAAGTAAAAGCTAGGTAAATTTATCAAATTTGTCCAGCTGTGTAAATTATAGACAAGTGTAGCAATGAGAACAATACAGGTTTTATTTAAAATACCCCAAATCCCAAACAGTAGGGGGGTTTATCGCAAAACTGAAAGTTAAAAAATATAAGCACAATGCAAGAAGTATATGAATTGGTGCTATGGGTTTTCATGCATTTTTTGAACAACAGTGTCAAATTAAACTCTTTCTACCCTTTCCTTCTTCACAACTAATTTTTCACTCTCTTGCATCACCACTTAAACTTCACTGTAATATCAATTTTTGAGGCTACACTGAGTTTAATTATGGTTCTGATTTTGTTAAGTTTTAATTTTTGATTTTTTTTTTTCTGTTTGAGATGTATGTGTTTATTGTTTCTCAATCCCTGGTAAATCACTTTTATAAACTAATACACTGCAGGAATGAATAACTACTACTTTAGTACTGATGTTGAGATATATAGATATACACATGAATGTATGGCAATATTTATGTATCTACAAAAGTGCAATGTATATTATACCTGGACTGCAGATAAAGCACAGGATCAAAGCAGTGGAGCTAATTTGGGATACATGTGTTTCTATTCCTGCCATATACAGACCCTATTTTTTCGGGGTATACTAAATGGAAAAATACCATCAACATCATTCAAAATTTTTACCTTTTTAAAAGCTGACATGAAAACACAGTCCTATTGGATCTACTGCAAGCAGCCTCAGGAAAGAAATACGCATGTCTTTATTTTGTCTGGTCAGCTTTCTCTTGGATGTCATTCACTTCATTAACAATTCCCATATTCTCATCTTCCGGATCTTCTAAATGTGTAGTGATGTTTTCAATTTTTTACTGCTACTAATGAATTTTTAATGACAGATCACTTTCTTCAAAGAAATCTGAAAGGACTACAATCCCTTCCAATTTTGCTCTGTGGGGCTTGTTTTCTTTTCGGCATGACTCCTGTGGAGTTTATACTTCTGATGCACCAGTACACTCATTGTCATTGAAAAGGATTTACTTGATAACTAAATATTAAAGAGTTTTACAACACTGTAAAAATTGTATGTTATCAAGCACACAGTATGCTTTTTGCTCTTCACAGAAACTACATATACCAATGGTAAAAATGGTAAAGATGACAAGCATTTTGCCCAAATTATTCTATCCTGAATTGCCAATGTCATAACAATGCATAGGGGACTTTGGGTTTACACTAAAGTATTAAAGTTTAAATACCTGCTGACATATGGATGCTTTGAAAACTGGAGAAAAAAACAGCCATATCTAGGAGCCACCCTCTATGATGAAATACTGCTCAATCAACTGCACCACTTTTTTCCCTTAAAGAGGAAAATAAGGATGAAAGCACCCCAGGATTTGATGCAATGCAGCATGCTTGTGAGATGAAATGCAAACTGAAACGGACTTGAAATGTTTCATATTTGTTCTACACAGAAAGGTGCTGTTCTTTGTTTGTTTTGTTGGATTTTTTTAATATTTCAATCTAAGTGAAATCAAGCACAGCCAATGCATTTTTGATTTAGTTTTTCTTGAAATTTTAAAGAGTCAGAGAGATCTCTATGGCTTTGATGCTGATAAAATCTAATGTCAGCTCAAAATTCCCAGTCGGTTTAAATGTGTTGCTTAAAATTGAGGCGTGAGACTGAATACCAATAATAAAACTATAATCCCTATATTTTGCTATTAGCATATCTATATACTATTACAGTTTCTTTTCCTTTTATGATTCTTCTTACAACAGCATGATTTAATAGAACATAGTTTAGTTTCCTTATGGTTCAATTCACTGACAAACAAAATGAACATTTTAATATTTTGCTTTTTTAATATTCTCACTCTTTACTACACATCAACAGAATTAATAATTCTGCCTGCTCTTTTCCAGTTATTGTAACTGGTTTTATTGTGAATCCTTGTGTTTATGTTCCGCAAGGTAGTACGATCACAAGCGAGTTAGAACATCATGACCATATGTCCAATACTGCAGGGAAAATCTATCTGAGGGTTAAGATAGTATGAAACAGAAAGTAAATTACTGTGAGAATTACTGAATACTGAAAGCTTTATTTTATGATAAAGAACAACCAAGATTTTATGTTAATTGGTTAGAGAGTGAAGAATAATCAATCCTTGATAAAACATGCAGATAATTGAAATAATGTTAAGGAATGCTGTTGGTTTCGGTTGGTTGGTTTGTTTGTTTGGGTTTTTTCCTCAAATTTTTTCTCTAAAAATTTAAAATAATTAATCCTAAACATGAAAAATGTAAATCATAAACATGTATAGGGAGATCTTTCTAAAGCTGAAAATAGAATTTAACAGATCAAAATCAGTCAAGTTTCTTATTCTATTTGCAATTATATAAATTCTTTATCAAATTTTATTACAAGACCAACTACATAATTTAACTGTAGCACTTACATGCTAATTAAACCATCAGGTGTTCACACCTGGTAGTTAGGTGTCACTGTTTGTTGTGGTTTTGTTATTTCTTAGAGTAATATATGGTACATATGCAGATTTACTGCTTTACATTGTGAAATCCTAAATTGAAAACTATCTCTCTTTGTTCTGGACTTTATTTACCTACATGCTGGCCAACCAACATGATAAATTATTTTATTTGAAATTTTTTTTTAATTCTTTGAAATAATCTTATTTTTGGTGGTGGAGCTAAACCTTATTTTTCATGACATTTTTTACACTTTCCTGTCCATAGCCTGCTGGGTGGTGGTGTAATTAATTTGCACTAAAAAACTAGGTACCATTAGAGGTCCCGAGTTGTCTTTTTGATAAGCTTTGACTAATGAAAAACATTTGCACTTTATTTTCTGTCTATCTGCCTCACAATTTCAAGTGCAAGGAAGAACTTTGAATCTCACAGGCACGTGATGTCCTTAATAGCTAATATAAGGAACTTAACTGAAAAGCTCTGTGAGTTCAGGAGTGTAGTTCCATGTGTAATACAAAAAAAAAAAAAAAAAAAAAAAAACTTTTAAATTCTCTGTATGGAGTTTTTTTTTTTCACACAAATGTAAGTTGTAATTTATTTGGNAGCAATTGTTATAGAAACAAAAGATACTCAAAGAAATAAAGCAAAACATGCGGCAAAAATGCACGAATGTAAACATTAAAGAAGAAGATGTTGATTTTGAGTGAAAAGAAGAGAAACTACGGAAAGAAATTTTTTGCAAAAAAGCTTCTAAAATCCACCTCAATTCCAAGTTTTAATTTGTACTCAGAGAAGTATAAACACTGTGTTTCTCTGAATAAGTGCTGTACTTCAGTAACTGCTCTGCACTGATTTGCTTATTTGCCTTATTTTTGGCTGTAATTTTTTTGCTCATTTTAAGAGTACTAATGGCAGGATCCCACTAGGAGACAACACATGAATAAATAAATGCAGATTTGTCATCACCTGTTTAAACAACAACCTTTCCCCATTGTTTTCTTCATTGGCAATTATTAAATCATGCAGCCACGCTGCCATATCTTAATAATCAGTAACACAGAACCAATCAACTTCTGTTAAAAAATATTTAAGATTTTTCTGTGACTGAAGCTCAAAGTTTTTGATGTTGTATGGACTTGTCTCTCCACAGCTGAGGTCAGTAGTGGTCAAAAAGTCACTATAACTTGGTGGTGATTGGTGTTGATGTCAGCAAAATGAATTCCTGGGCTAATTCCAGAATAAGTGTGCAACTGTCTACAAAATAATTAGCAGACCTACATAGACTCAGCAAAATGTGAGTGACCATTTATTCAAGGTGACCACAATTTCTGCTGTGTCTTCTTCTGTTAGTCTCAAAGACTGGTCTCATTTACAGTACAGTGCTATAACCTTGAAATTCCCTGTCTAAATTCTGGTATTTTGAGAAGAATATATAAGAATATTTGACTCTGGTTATTAGCAAGTGTTTTAATATTTCATTCAGGCTGTCTGTCTTTGAGAGTCTTTCTTCATATTCATATTAAAATTCTGAATATGATATAATATTAGTCAGATAGTTTATATGCTACTGTTTGCAAAGGAAGATAGAAGAAAATAATGTGAAGCCAAAATAAGTATTTAAGAGCTCAAAACACTTGGAATTCCAATCTGATAATCAATTCACCATTCATTGAACTCATTGTACTTACAGAACTAAGGCATTTTTCTGTGCCACAGTCTAAAAAAGTTATCTTCTTTGGAAAAATAGACAAATTTCACCCACACAACTTAACTGAATACTGAAACTGGAATTACAGGTTTACTGTTAATTTTTTTTCTTTGAAAGGTATTCTGTATGCTATTCTGCTGTACAGAGAGGAAATATTTTCAAATGGAAAAGTCAGAAATAGAAATGATAAAGCAATCCATGAAGAGGATTTGCTTTAGATTAGAGAAAAACAATGGTCTTTCTAACTGTTTTCTCTGTTATATGATGTCTTCTTATTGCTACATATACAAGTGGAATATTATGGAATCTTCTATGATGAATTTCCATCTCCTTTTCTAAGTTTTAAATAAAGATTTCATTCTTTACTCTATATCAACTATTTACTCTTGTCAGTGTAAAACAGTAAAAAGCTTGTACTTTTTTACAGGCTTTCAGAAAATCTTTTAGCCAAAATCTAAAACTAAGTGAATGACAGAACTCTATATGAAAAGATAAGGGGAATGACTGTGGGTTATTTTGCAATCAGCACCCATGATCTATTTGATGAGGATGTCACTGACAGGTAAAAAGTGCAACAACAGCTATAAAAATAACACATAATATGGCATTTCTATAAAATCTCATATCTACACTTAGAACAGCAGTAAGAAAAAAAAAATCAAACCCTTATGGTATTGCTTGACTTAATGTGTTGACTTCTATACTTTAAAGAAGTCAGCACTTCTTTAAAGTGTCAGCAAAATGCTGTGAATGAAAGTTTATTTCAAAGGTTAGTAACCTTGTAGGTGCCTTAGCAAGTGAGAAAGAAATATAGCAATTGCAATAATGTGGCAGAAACAGATTTCATTTATCAGTTCTCTTCTGGATAATAATTTTTTAAAACTTCTAGGAAACACAGCCTCTCTTAAGTTGTATGTACTGTCTTCTCCCAAAGATTTCAGAAAAGGAAATAGTTATACAATCTGTTCTGCTACATTTTTTTTCTATTCAAGAATTTTATATTTCCTGGGAGATTTTATTATTATTATTTTTTGTTGTTCTGGTTTAATGTTAATGATTTCCTGTCAGGTTTTGAGAATCTTGAACTGTTCTGGATGCAGAAAATCTATGGATACTTTTATGTCTTGAAACTTGAAATAAAAATACTCATTTGTGTGGAGAACCCCTATAGAATTAAAATTCAATATGGCAGGTAAACAACTAATAGAAAACACAAATATCATCTTCATTTAATAAACAAGAAGATGTCTTGCTAACTCTGAATCTAATGCACTAACAAGCAATATCAAATCAACATGATTAATGTTACCTTAATTTTACTAAAACCATTTTAACAGTACTGGAATTACTCAATTTTGTTTGTTAAGTAGCTAAGCCTGTTTATTAAAATCTGTCAAATATTAAATCCATGGAAACCAAAGCACTGAAATTTACCAAATTTACCTGCAGTATTAATCTCTTGTTTATATCTGTCTGTGCTGGTTTTGGATGATAAACAGTTAATTTTCTTCACAGTAGGAAGTATGGCACTATGTTTTGGGTTTGTGCTGGAAACTGTTAATAGCACAGAGAGTTCTTTATTACTGCTGAGCAGTGCTTGCACAGAGTCAACACCTTTTCTGCTTCTCCCACCTCCCCACCAACGAGGAGACTGGATTGCACAAGAAGATGGGAAGGGACACTGCTGGAATATCTGACTCCAACTGCCCAAGGAGACATTCCATACCACATGACATCATTTTCAACATATAAAGCGGAGGAAGATGAAGGAAGGGGCGAACATTTGGAATTCTGATGTTTGTCTTCCCAAGTCAGCATAGCATGTGATGGAGCCCTGCTCTCTCAGGGGTGGCTGAACATGTGCCTGCCCATGGATGAATTCCTTGTTTTGCTTTGCTTGTGTGTGTGCTTTTGCTTTACCTATTAAACTGTCTTTATCTCAATCCATATGTTTTCTCATTTTGACTCTCCCTCAACCCACTGGGGCAAAGTGAGCAAGCAGTTGTGTGGTGCTAGTCTCCAGCTGGGGTTAGATACGACACTCTATTGCAAAAACCTCATTACATACAACCCAACAGTTATTCCATGTCTGAGAGTTTTCCTTGTTCTTATATGCAATAAAATGTTATGAGCTCTTCTGCAGATTTTTTTTCTAGGTGCTAAGACCCCTGAAAATACCAAAAAGTAGTACATGAAAGGATGTCCAGCTCCAGAAGAGAAGGACATCCTAGGATGTAGAAGACATCTGACAGTGAATAAAGAATGGACACAAAAGTATGCGTGAGACAGACGAGCATACCGAGTTAGAGGGTACTGCAAAAGTAGGTTTAGTGGCTTTGAAAAGAAACCTATATTTAGAAGACACCAAACAAAGGAGACAGGTGCAAGGTATGTGTTTCTCTGCCCATTTCTTGTTTGCTCTTCTTTTTTTTCTTTTCCATAATAACCTTGACTTGATGGTAAACAGCATTGGAAGATACTCTATGCTTCCACCTTCTAGCGCTACATAAGTCTTTCTTTAGAGTCTGAAAGTCAGATCTTTAATATTATTTGCGGGGTGGGGGGTAGGTGGTGTCCTTTTTTTTTTCTTAAAGGCTTTCTATTGCACAGTTTTATGAGGAGAGGAATAACTACACTAAAGTGACCTTAAAAATACACATGAATTGGTTTATGATCTGCAGAACAGCACTTGGCATACAGAGATGTAAATTTTCTTTGTTCTATTAACACATCTGCAGCTTTTCTTTCATAATTTCTTAGGGCACAGATTTGATGCCCTCTAGCGACCGATAACTTGGCTTAATATGTAAGAAATATACACAGACACTGGACTGGCTACAGATATGAGTAGATCTTACACATCAGCATGACAGTTTTCTGACTCTGATATGAATTATGAAAGCTTTTTCATTATTTCTCCACCAATTAACATGAGTCTAAACTTTTCTGAACCTTCTTCCCTCTGTCATACAGTATAAAATAAGAAAACAGTTAAAACTAAGAGAGAAGACAGTGATAAACACTGACTGGAGGGTTTCTTTCTTTTACTGCAAACAAAACCCATTTCTTCTTAAAGGCAGAGAGAACTGGCATATGCTTACTGTCATGCTAACAAACTCTGCAGACTATGAAAGCACATTGCAGCTTCCGTATGTTAGAGAGCATTAATATAACTGAATGCAAATATGCTATGAGAATTCTGCAACCCTCTATCCTCCACTTTTTTTCCAAACATAACACTGGTGCAATATACATGATTAGTGCATTAAATGTTCATCTCTTCTACTAAAAGGTTATCTGGCACCTTCAGATGACAGAACATGATAGCGGAAATAATCTATACCAAATTGTTTTGGAGTGATAGAGTTTTATATGAAACGTTCCTTTGCAATTTTTCCAGATATAAAAAATAGGATTTTTTTGGTTATATTGAATTAGAATCATCAATGCATCACATTGTTTAGCCTTAAATACATCCTCCTTATGATAATTCTTTAACTGATTTAAATTAAAACTTGGATTTTACTGAGGTATAAGCAGGCTGTAATTGCTGCAAAATTTGCCAGAGAACTGTAAGTTTTAGAAGCAAAGTCAGTGTTGACTTCTGTGCAGCATAATGTGACAGATGTTCTTATGATGCTAGAGATGTAACAAACTATCTGTAAGTAATTTGAATAACTGGTGAAGCAAGATATATCTGACAACACCGGGAAGTCATGAACATGAGGAGGGGCACAGAGCGACCCCTGTGGCTAAGTAGCAGGGAAGACACTGTATTTAATTGATCTTTTTTCCTACTTAAAGCCTCAAGGATAATATATGCTTTAAAGAATATGCAATGTAAATATATTAAAAACAAACACACCCTTCCCCCCCCACCAAAAAAGCACAATCCCCCAAAATCCTAACAAAACAACAAAAAAAAATCTCATCCAAAACCCCTTGTCATGGTTTAATAATGGTACTTCCCAATTAAGTGCTCCTACTGAGCCTCTCCAAATCACGTGCTGCTCGCCTGCTCCCCCTTTGCCCTCCCCCACTGCAGTTGGCTGGAGAGGAGAACTGGAGACACAAAAGGCAAAGATCACAGGTTGAGATGGAAACAAATTACTGGAGACATCAGTGAGATATGAAAATGAACAGCAACAATAATAATGACAAAAATGTACAAGAAGGAGAGTGATTCACGTGGAAAACTGCTCACGGCGGAGCTTGACACAAGTGCAGCCACGCCACCCTGACCACTCCCTCCAGCTCAGAACTGGCATGACTCAGCTGCTCCCTCTGGCTTGGGACTGGCACCATCCAACCACTCCCTCCAGTTTGGAACCGGTGCAACACTTCTCGACTGGAAAGACCCCCTTCTCTCCATAAGAGATGCCCTTCCACCAGCTCCAACAATGATGTGACGTAGTATAAAATAACCGTTGAGTCCTGGCCGTGGCCCTCCTAGCTACTGCAAAATTTAACACTGTCCTGGCCAGAACCAGGACACCACTTTTGTATGTTGGAGAGAGAATTGATTAGGGAGAAAAGCCTTGAAGGAATGAAAGTGAAATAGTTTAGAGAACAAAGCTAACAAATTTTCAGGTTTTAATACTATTTTCATAATTTCTTCCAAACTGTCAGTAAGCATAGGGGAAAGGAATAGTGGATCTTAGGATTGTTGGATTCTGAATTGCTGTACTTAAGTTAGAAGAGTTTCTTGACATGCCTGTGTGCTGGAATTTATTATTCTATAGCAGCACATGCAATATGGAAAACAACTATTTCGTTTGAAAGTTAAAGATTATTTATCAGATTTTCTATGATACAAGGATAGAATCCCACTCTCCTTTTTTTATTAAAAGTCAAGAAGTCAGAACAAGCTTTCTTAAAGATCTATGCAGCAGAGACATTTCTGCCACAATAGGCAGGAACAGAGCAGTTTTAAGCAAAGCAATGTTGCCAGTTGCTCAAGGCAGCAGACAGCAGATGATGGCAGAATCAGGTATTGTTGGATACCGAGGCCTGGATTCTAGTAAAGCAAGAAGCAGCAATAACATCATGGCAGGAAAAGGTTGCCGATATTTGATTTTGGCATATTATGAATAAATAAATGCAAAAATGAAAGGAAAAGGAACTATCAACTCAGTGCCTGTCCCCTATCACTGTATGAGTTGTTGCTCTTGGTGTGTTTGCTTGTATACTGTCTTTCTCCTTAATCCTTGCCTGACTTTGAATCTCAGAAGTAAGCTTTCTTCTCCATACCCAAGTAGAATATTTAAATATTTAGGGAAAAGTTCCCTACATCAGATGTCATTATTGAGCACTATAAATTATCTCTAAATTTAATTCCTAATTTTAATCTGAATTTTTTTTCTTGATAAATTTTCAGTATTTTGTTAGAGAGTAAAATTTACTGGTGGTCTATAAAGATTGCAGATGTACTTATGTTGCATTCTTTTTGTTTTGGGGTTTGTTTTGTACATTACAAACTTCTTTATCCATTTCCAACACACCTACTAGTAAACAACACCAGCAGCTCCGCAGGTATGATCAGAAAAAAAAGACTAGTATTTACCATTTGTACAAAAGGATGTGTTGACTGTGCAAACACCCATGAACATGAAGTCTTCAGTCCTGTGGGGAATTTAATCTTGAACTACTTAGATGTTATGTGAGTTTTGGCTGGGTACCAGGAATTTAATTTTCCCTTCCCCTAACACAATGCAATGCATTAGTTTCTGCTTATCATACACCTTGATTTCAAGAGTTCTATTAAAATCTCCCAGCAGCAGTACAGTAACTTCTCTGTAATTTAATATGCAAAAGTGTTGTACATAAAGTCTTAATGTTCCTTATTAGGAGATAAAACACTGTATTAAAATTTTGGATTCAGAGAGAGCTATGGCTCCCTCAGAACCTCTCAGATGTACTTGTAACTACTTCACGGATGTATGAGGTAATGACAGACTGACAGCAGGAAGACCGAACTCTAGATTATTGTCTCCAACAGAAGAAGGAAGGGAATCTTTTTGTACAGTGTGTTATTTGAAGATTTTTTTTTTTTAAAATGAATATAGTGCTGTGAACTGTCTTTTGGCTCAGTTAGTGCTATCTCCTGCTAAAAAATGGCATTGAAATTATATCATGTAATGTAATCATACTAATATAACCAGCATTATCCTAAGTTTTCAGGTTTCACCCTAACTAATTCGACTTTTCTCTGCTTATATTTAAGATATTGATCAATGAAGTGCCTATAATCTCTTTCATTAGTATTTCCACTTGTAATTTTCCTTTTATGAAGTACAATATGTTAATAATATATCTTTGTTAGCCTTCAGATTGTAGACTGCAGTACATGCTAATAATTCAGAGATGGGACAGAGAAATTAGCAGATAAACTTTAATGAAAGTGTGGCATGGAAAAGTAAATCTTGATAACTAGTTCTGAAAGCAATAATTGCTTTCTGGTTTGTATGATCATGTCTGATCCTCCCACTTGTCTATCAAGATGTAAAAACGAAGAATGGCATGATCAAAATGTGCTTTACCAGCAATTTTCAGATAATTCCTTTAGTAATTTCTCTGTAATGATGTACATGTCTCTCAAGTAGTTTTGTTTTCCCTGTGTGATATAATATTTTTATAGTCTGTTTTGTCTCTCACAGCTAATGGTAACCTTAATCACTGCTTTTCCTTGCAATCCTTCCACTAAAAATGGAAAAACACACAAACATACAACACCCTTATAAGCTTCTGAATGAGTCATTAACAGTGATATCTCTGTCAGAGAACCTCCATGTTATAAAGAAACATTCTTAGGAATCTTCACTATTATTTTACCTAGATTGAAGCCTGGGCACTCACATACTGTATACTGTCTTTATTAAAGTGAGTAGAATGTACCCATTATAATAATTTTTTGCTGACAGTTCTTATTTTATTATTTCATAGGAAAGTTATATTGAAAAGTTAATTATGATTGTTTATGCTGTTTGGATTTAATTTACAGATACTTCACACCCTTCAACATTCACTATATTTACATAGTACTTATAAGAATACAAATGAGTTACCTAGGTTTGTTAATATAAGAAAAAGAGATATTATCTTTATTAAAAAACTTCACAAGAACAACAACAGCAAACGAAAACAAAACAAACCGAACCAAAAAAACCTCCACAAACCATAGCAAAGGCCAAATTGCTAAAGGTATTTTCCAGCTACCTGAGAGAAAAGTGTGAAAGAGCACTTCTGACTGCAATCCTCACATTCTCAGTATCTTTACTTTTTTTATCCCTTGGTTAGTATACCTTTCAACTGAAATCTTCCCTGGAACATCTACACATCATTCAAATTCTTGTGAGAAGGGTGAATCACGCCATTCCCGAAAGAGATCAGTATTTGATAGTCCAACTCCCTATCCAAAATTGATTCTTTGAAGTTTTCCATACACCAGTCCACTGAGGTTCCAGAACTTCAGTTCCAAAGGTATCTCACTATCACTTCCAGAAGTAACAGCAAAGCATTGAACAAATTTTGTGAAAAAGAATTTATTGGATACCCAGTCCTTTTCTGCTGTGTGTGACCTTGACAGAAAGAAAATGAGCCATCTTGTGCTCCCATGATCTCCTGATTGCCCTTTCATAATCAGAAAAGTCTTCATGTTATTAGAATGGAAGACTAACCTTTCGTCTTAACACTGAGAGATTCCTCAGGTTAATTGTTACCATTCTCTCTACTTTCAAAAATGCCTAATGCCACTCTCATGGATGGAACAATAAGATGCACAAAGTCAGAAAATGAAATATATTTTACATATGAAAATCCTATGCTTTGGTTGTCCCTTGCAGGGATTAATTCATAGCAAAACCTTGTGAAAATGGAATTTGTTGCAGTGCCCTTCTGCCATTTTTTTTTCTATTATGAAGAAAAACATCCATTTTTAAGCAGTTTATTAGTAATATATTTAATATTTAGCTCTTCAAAGAATGGTCAGATCACAGCCTACTTTTAACAATTAAAAAAAGAACTAGGATTGGAGATTAAATACACTGAACTCAAAATTATATTTTTAGTCCTTAGTAAGACAGAGATCTCATTTGATGGGACAGAAAAGAGTAACAGAAATGTTGCTGAGTTCAAGATCTCCAGTACAATGAAATTGACCTTGAAAAGTGAACTTTCAACATTTAAAAAAGCCATGGAGACATACCACATTTACTGTTCTAAATAAAGAATGCATTTTAAGCAAAGATAGTGTATACACAACATCTTTTCGGAAGCAAACAAACAAACAAACCAACCTCTTTTTTCCCTGTTTACTGATTGTTTGCAGAATATCGGATGACATCCAGACACAGGTGATTTAAAATCAGCCAGGAAATGCTAAGGAGACTTTAGGGATGGAAGCTTCTAAAGAAAAATAGAGCAGATTGCCATTAGTATACATGTGGAAAGTGAAAACTTCATGAATGAATCGGAAGCTCTGGAGTATGCAATATACACTTGGAGCACATGGAAAGCTGAAAAAACTATAGATATAAACCACATTTTAAAAAATGAGCCATAAAATGCAGCATTAGTTTATAAAAGGTAAAATTTTGTCTAAACAATGAGAAGTCAATATTTGAAAGAAACAATTTAGAAATAGAATCTGAAACAACCATGAATAATATAGAAAAATAAGCAACCTAAAGACTGCACTCCTCTATGCATCCCTGTTGCTGTCTATCTGATTACTTATATGTGAACAGGCATAGTTGTGTATTTAAAAACTAGAATCACCATTACAAATTTTATATCTTAATATGAAAGATTTAATTTCTACCACACTTTTTTAATGTGTGTTTTCACCTCCAATTTGTTGCTATCTCCTCATTTCATATACCAAGTTAGAGAAGTTTAGAACATAATTTCCAGAACAATTCTTATCATTAAGTAAGCATATTAGGTATTCAATATCAGGATGCTTTTGTCATGTCATAATTTCCCCTTAACAGTCTGGTTAAGGCATACTGACCTGTAAGCCCTGAGACCCAGAGGAATACTTCAAGAGTGAGCATTGCGCTAGAAAATACATAGACATACCAGGGAGGAGACGAGGTTGCATTACTCTTTTGTCTTCCTGTGAATGAAACTTTCCATCTGAATTCAATCATTTTATCTGTCAGAATGATTTTTAAAACGATAGCTGTTGTTCAACAGTCAGTTCTTCACTCCAGATATGGTCTATTTTCTTCGCCCGCATCAAGATTTTAAGTGCAACATGAACTCAGGATAACATGTATACTTACAAAATAAGTAATTAGAGATGCTTAAAAATCATTCAGCAAGTCAATTTTTCCTCATGGGAAGAAGCCAATGAAACCTTTTGTAGATTATGTGCATCTCAATGAGATGGAATAATTAACAGGTTGGTTTGGGGAAATCTGCTATGAATGAGGGTAGTACAGTACTACAGTCTAGTAGACCTGGAAGATAGTGATAATAATATTACCAGAGATGTTATATTACTTGGTTTTAATAAGCACATTAGGGGCTTTTTTTGTCCCTATTTTGTCCATATTTTTCCACTGTACCTTCAATAATATAAATGCTAAAACCCTACTTAGAAATCAAATTCATATTTAATTCTATATTCTTGCAAGTCCAGAGGGACATTTTGTCTCCACCAAAATCCTGGGTGCTGGAAACATTTTGATGACCCTCACTGCCTACAGTCTTAAGCCAATATGAATTTAGTAGGAACTGTAATGCAAGTGTTAGCTTTTGCCTGAAATTGACATAACACAAGAGATGATTGAATAATTTTTATAAAGGTGGAATGCACAGACAAAATGAGCAGGATATGCTTACTAAAGCTTGTAAGAAATATCATCTTTCTAAATAATTTTAAATCACTGTTCTGGAAGGAGATGAAAAATAAGATGTAGTAGGCTGCTTGAAACACTGTGATACACACCCTCAGTCAAGTTCTAGGAAGAATTGTGTTAGCAATGTCTTTTTAAAATGTGAAACTGATATGTGTACAGTCTATATCGTATGTTCTGTATTACATTTCTGCCAGGAAATTATTAACAATAATCATTAATGTTGTATTAAAATAATTTCAACATTTGGTTAGCAATTTAGTGCTACACTATAAATACCTACTATAGATAGATACTAATAGATTTCCGCATCAGGTTTTTTTTTTTTGGGGGGTGGGGTTTGGCTTTTTAAAAATCTTTTCTATTTCTGCTGTATGGTGAAACACACAGCAGCTTACATTAGACTTCAGGAGGGTGTTCCATCAACATGTTTTAGAGGTCTCCAAGGTACTCACTTTTCTGAGCAGCCAGTGAATGGAAAGCAGTTATATTTACAGAACTGGGTCACAAAGTTTCCATACTTCTTTAAGAAAAATCCAAATTGCACAGTTTATTGAGACATAAGAATATTTTGATAAGTTAAGAACTGCAACCGAAAATTTTAATTAGCTTTTGTTTACCTTTATTAGAATAGCTATTAAGTAATTAGTGGATACACTTCCATAATGGTGAAAAGATGCATCACGGAAGATGATAAGGATACACTCACTACATTTTTTTAAAAATCTCTATCTAATGAATGTGAGACAACACAGAACATTATAGTGCATAAAAAGACATTATTCTGAAACATTTCACTACAACTGTGATACCCTGAATTATTTTTTAGCAAAAATTACCCTAAAAAACTAATTAAAATATCCACTCTTTTGCTTCATGCCTATGCTTAGCATCAGCTAGAAGTTAAAACAGCTGAATGCGGTATTGTAGGAAATCTTTTGTCTGTGCATTTCCATAGAAAACTAGTTATTCCTGACAACAATAAATCAAAACATGCCTAGAAAAATGGATCTAAGATGTAAAAGTAGACAGGTCCTCTTGTGTCATCCTATAATATCAGTTGTGACTTTTTGGGTTTGTTGTCTCTTCGTTTTAAATCTAAAGATGATCAAAGCATTTATGAAATGTTGAAAGGTCATTCTAAAATAATTTAAATATTGGTTTTTTTTCTTTTTCCTAAAAGTGTGCTGCAATGAGAGATAATGGAAAGAGTTTGTAAGTCATCAGTAGAACAGGTACTGCACATTAATGCCATAACAGTAGACACTGTTGTATCACAGAATATACCACTAAATGATAACAGAAAAAATACCATTTACTTCAAATTGTATGCTATCATGCTTTATTTGGTCTTAATTTATCATTCTGCATTTCTGTGATTTTTGGTATTGCTATGATTTGTATTAAAAAAAACACCAGAACATATTTCATAATGTCAAAATAAACATTGCAAACATTTTTTTGTAATATATATAATTATTTATTCTATTTTTTACCTCATTAGGTAGAAGAAGAGCAGATAAAGCATAAAGGGATCCACTCTGTCTGTGCAACTGTTTTCCTTTGCAAGTAATAACACTTGAAAATTACCTTATCTGCATCAGCCTTATTGTAAACATATATTATAAAAAATATTATGGTCTCAGAGTGTTAAAATTCTTAATTCTTATTAATGACACTTTAGGAAAAAATGTAATTGCTTATCATGGTTACTGTTCTTGTTGCTGTTGTTCGTTTATGAAAGGGGAAAGAAAAATACAGTAACACAGAGGTCTGTGATAGCATTAGAAGTTCCTGCTATACGTAAAAATTTTATTCTGATCCCTCTAAAAAATTGTTGCTGACCACACCATTCTTCCAGGATTCTCTCCCTACAGATGGTAGAGCCTGGTTAGCATGAACAGAAGTGGGGTGGAAAGAGGAAACAGTTCAGCATTTCAGTTCAGTACCTTCTGCACAGGAAGAAAACTTGGCATGGTACTTCTATCAATACTTCTCCACTGAGAGAAGGAGAGGTGGGGAGGTGAAGTGGAGCTTTCCATATTAAATGACACAAATCTGACATGAGTACAGCCCCACTTGGGAACCAGCAGTCTGTGCTTTTTGTACTATGGGGTGCTGCACTGCAAATATTCAGATCATTCTGCCTAATATTTCAGCATTAAGCTGAATGAAGATGAAATGGAAAATTATTCATTAGAGTTAATGAAAAAATAATTACGGCCCATAAACAAACAAACAAAGCAAAACCAGAATTTTTGTCTAATTCCAAGAAGGAAGTTGAAATTAAGAGGATTTTCTACTAGTCAAATTTCATGTCTTACCTCACTTTTTTTTTTTTTAACATGAGGTTTGAGGTCTGATATGAATATGTTACTTGCTTCTTTGACCATTCCTGATTTGTTATTTTATTTCCTGAAACATTCTTCCATGTAAAGCTATCAAATCTACTCATTTTTCTTTAAAAAATATTCTGTTATAGTCAAGTAGTCAATCAAGAATTTCAGTCTTAAAGTCACTTGTACGATCAGTATGTTGTGCAACTACAGGAAAAAAAAATAATTCTTTCAGGTACCTTGTTTTCTGTATAGTGTTCATTTGGAGGAATGCATAAATATTAATAATGCATCATGGGGTAAAAATCAAACAGTCAATTAATTCATACATGTTGATTAGAGAAATTAGGGTTTTGACATTATATGACTTGCTTCAAAAAACGGTTTTGAGTCTTGTAAACACAGAGTACCTTCATGGTGTCTAAGAACCAAGGCAGATAATACAGTTCACCTAAAATTAGGTGTTTGGAAGCCAAATAATGAGTACAGCCTAAAAAACAACTCATCTGTAGATAGTAGAGAGGGAGAAAGAAAGAGAGGGGGAGACAGAGTATTTCAGAAGTCAAGTCATCCCACTGCAAGACTGATGTCCTTAATAGATGGAATGTATCACCTTCTCAGTGTCATTTACTGCTGAAGGCAGGAAGCCAGGATGACTGATTGGATGTATGTGACTAGGTTTTGCACTACTAATGATAGCTGAGATGAAGCTTGGCCCATTAGAATTAAGTATAGAATATTGCATAAGACTAAAGAAGGTGTACTCTGTAGTCACTGCATCATAAGCAGAAAACAAAGTAGAATCAGTTAGAGAAGAAGAAAGGAAAATTGTATTAAGTTTTCTACGTAATGCATTCACCAGGGATATTTGAAGAAGGAAATGTTAAAGAGCAATTAGTTAAACAGAGAGACAAGAAAGGTTAAGAATGCATATGGATTTCAATCAATTAATCACCCTTGTGTGACTCATACGAGTTGGCACTGGAGATATTTCATGCTTCCTTTGACATTCACAGTGCCTCACAGAGGAGGGCTTTTAGCATAGCTGAAAAGATCTGAATTGGTTTACTGACATATATTCCCTCATCCTCGTTTCATTATATGGTTCTGCATCTCTTACATCCCTATCAGATCATTGATTTGATCTAGCAGAAAGAATGGCTCTAGCAGAATATCCTTTGGTATCTGCCCACTAAATGCAGAATGTGGCTAAGAACACCACACTGATACATCTGCAGAGGGATCTGGACAGGGTGGATTGATAGAACAAGGTCAGTTGTATGAGGTTCAACACGGCCAAGTGCTTGTCACAACACTCCCATGAAGCACTACAGGCTTGGGGAAGAGTGACTGGAAAACTGCCTGATGGAAAAGGACCTGGGGGTGCTGGTCAACAGCAGCTGAACATGAGCCAGTGTGTGTGTCCAGGTGGCCAAGAAGGGCAATGACAACCTGGCTTGTATCAGAAATAGTGGGGCCAGAAGGATTAGGGAAGCGATGATCCCACTGTATCTCGAATCCTGTGTCCAGTTCTGGGTCCCTCACTTCAAAAAAGACACTGAGGTGCTGGAACGAGTCTAGAGCAGGGCAACGGAGCTGGTGAAGGGTCTAGAGAAGGAGTCCTATGAAGAGCAGCTGAGGCAGCTAAGGCTGCTTAGCCTGAAGAAATGAAGGCTCAGGGGAGACCATATTGCTCTCTACAATTACCTGAAAGGAGGTTGTAATGAAGTGGGAGTTGGTCTCTTCCATGTTTCAAGCAACAGAATGAATGCCAAGTTGTACCAGGGGAGTTTTATGTTGGACATTAGGAAAAAAATTCCTCCCTGAAAGGATTGTCAAACATTGGAACAAGCTGCCCAAGGAAGTGGTTGAGTCACCATTCCCCGTGCTATTTAAAAGATGTGGCAGTTGCAGACATGGTTTAGCGGTGAGTTTAGTAGTGTCGGGTTTGCAGTAGGTCTCAATGGCCTTAAAGGCCTTTTACAAACTAAATGATTCTGGGATTCTACATCCTTTACAAGCTAGATGTGGTTTCAGAGGATAGCTGAGCTAATACTACTCCATCAGTGAAACGACAATGGAGTACTGATGTTTCCAAATGTTTTCTTGGATGCAGATGTTTACATTTCAAATCCCTAAAGACATAAAAATAAAATTTCTAACCTTTCATTCTGGAGATAATGCACAGAATACTAGATACACATCTCTTCATAGTTTCAATTTTCTTTAAAGTTTTGGGGTATTTGACTACTTTAAGGTATCAGGACATTCATAGCTTGTATTTTCATAACTGATAAGTCTTCTAATTGAACTAGATCCTTGATGCTACCAAAGGTTCTGGGGTTGGGTTTTTGTTTTTTCTGTTGTGAGGTTTCTGTAATGCTATCATTGACTGGTTCTAAGATTTTTTTTCTCTAAACTTTAGAAGAAAACTTCCTGGACAGTCTTTGCAATGCCATTAACATAAGTCTGGTCCATTTTACTGGCCTCATTATTTTTAACAATCAATTGTTATTATTGCTCTGTCAAAATCATGGCACCACATTATAATACATGCAGCGGTATTGAGTTTAGCAATTTTCAGAGCAACAATCTCTCAGCATCCTGCCAGTGTCCAAGCAAGTTGTTTAGGTATTTCACACAGGGAGGGTTTAGTGTCTTAATACTATATGTACTCACTTAAATTTATTTGACACTACAAAAGATTTTATCAGAGTCACACAGAAATGTAATAAAATCATAACACAAGCACATGCAGTTGGATCACAATATTAACTTGATTCTTATCAACAGTCTAAAATCTGCTCACCATCATGATACTAGTTGTCCCCAGGGGGAAGGAATACAGTGGTTGAACACAGACAAAGCCCATTGCTCTCTTCACAGTTCATTTGGTTGGTTGCTCAGTTTCTATACTCTTTGTTGGGCTCTGCTGTATACGTTTGCCCTGTGCTGGTCTGGCATGGTCAGAGTGGAATTCACACTTTTTTTCTCTCTGAGTAATTCAGAGAAGGTTGTTTACACAATTCATCCACTCATCTGATAAACTAGCTGATTCACTCAGCTTGTACAGCTACATATCTAAACCAAATCCTATGCCCTGGTCTCCTGGTCCCCTTTATGTTGTGATGTTTGACTTCGTTTACAACAGTTGTGGGCACCCCTACATTCTTCCTTGAGCTTCACAGGTATATCACTTGTGCTCAGGTGCTCCAAGGCAGAAATCATATGAGGAGAAGCTGAGGCAGCTCACGTTGTTTAGCCCGGAGAAAAGGAGGCTCAGGGGGGCCTTATCACTTTACAATTACCTGAAAGGGGGTTGTAGCAAGGTAAGGGTTAGCCTCTTGTCCCAGGCAGCTAGCAACAGAACGAGAGAAAATGGCCTTAAACTGTGCCAGGAGAAGTTTAGATGGGATATTGGGAAAAAGGTTGTTCACAGAAAGTGTTGTAAAGCATTGGAATGGGCTCCCCAGGGAGGTGGTGTAGTTGCCATACCTAGAGGTGTTCAAGATATGACTGGATGTGGCATTTAATGCCATGGTCTATTTGACAAGGTGAGGATCAGTCAAAAGTTGTTTCATGATTTTCAAGGTCTTTTCTAACCTAAATGATTCTGTGGTTCTGAGCCTTCTTCCATTGTTTAGGATTTGGTTGGTCACACAACTACAAGTTGCCAAGTTTTATTTCGTTTCACGGTTTATAGTGAATAAATTGAATAGTCCTGAAAGGTACGGAATATACCAAAGTTCCAGATATTGATTGATTTTCCAAAGGTGATTAATTAACAGGATACCAGAACTGAGCAGGAATAGACTAATTTCTGGTTCTCCACACTATTTCCCAAAATTTACCACCTTATTTCTGCAGAACATGAAGAGTGAACGAGTATGGATTTTTTAAAAGTGTTTATAAAGTGTCATAAAGAGAATTGAATGAATAATGCCATAAAAAATGTGACACGAAGTTGTGATAAGGGACAATTAATTATCTCAAAGGTTAATATAATGTTTTTACTCAAACTAGTATCTGAGATTGAAGATTTATGTGCCAATAATGTGTTGTCTGTGTAAACTGTTTGGGCTGGATCTTGACAGGAATGATGACTATTTTCCCCATGGCTTTATTTCAGAGAGGAAACATTCAGTTCAGTAACTGCTGAGTGCTCAACTGCTCAGTCATGCTGTCTAGAAAATTCCATTTCTCTCAGGACACATGTCAGTAACTGTCACAGCAATAAGTAGCTAGAGGGATAAAGAAACCAATACTTTGAAAAAACACCCCACACAATTATCTTGTGAATTACTGTAATATATTTTTCTTCATGTTTTTGCTGCTTCAGCTTTTTACTCCTATACCAAACTTTGGAATTACTATGATAGTGCCAGAATTGATGACAAAGAAAAGAGGATACTTGTTTCAAGATTGATGCATAAAGAGAACATGCATGAAAGAATATAACTGTTATGGCTTTATGTTACTAATGAGAAATAGTGCAAATGACATTTTATTTCCTACAATACTACATTTTCTCTAGGAAAGTTGGTTAAGTTGCTGCTAAAACTGTCATCACACAATCATAGAATGTTTTGGGTTGGAAGGAACTTACAGATCATCTAGTTTCAGCTCTCTCACTGATACAAAAATATCAGAATACAAGAGTTCAGCAACAACAATCCATTGGAACATTTCAATCAATATGTTAAGTTCCTATACAGAGATAGCTGAAACATTAATAAATTATCATCAAAAGAAATGAAAACATTTCTAGTTTATAGGATTATATTTGTACACAAGAATTCTCTCAGTCCTGCTTCTGCCAAATTTCTTTGCTTATTGCTTGACAGGCAACCTTTTTGTATTACTTAATATATTATTACCCTTTGCTCCAGACCCCATGCAATGATTATTAATTTTTGACAGCACTAAGTTGCAGTGCATTCTCCCAAGAATGGTTTGATAAACGGATGTTAATAAAGTTCCCTGGTACAAAGGAATTTTCCATTACCCGTATCACTGTAAAACAAAAGCTTCTAGATAGAAGTATTAAAAGTACATATGCAAAGTTGCAGATTACAAAGTGAAAAATTAATTCTTTGTTGCTGTAGTCTTAGAAATACGTATTTTGTATATTCTAGAATAGAGCAGAAGTCTATATTGACTTTGCTGGCTGTCACTGAGAGATGAATAAAGTATCATTTCTCAGTCTGAAACTAACACAGAATTCCCTATTGTTTCAAGGAAAATAATACAACAAATACAAAAATAATTAACAAAAGGAGTTCTGCTCTTTCTGTGCTTTTTTATTCAGAGAGAACAATAAAATTGTGATGTGCTTTATTTTAGGGGGGTTTATTTTTTTGCACTGATCCTTTCATTATAAGTTGGCAACATGCAGACAACGTTTTTAAAAAGTCCTATAACACTTTTCATCCACTTTTTTTACAGTCTGAAATACGCTGTGATTTGACACTCGTGGGCTTCATCTCATCTTCTTTCTCTGTTCAAAATATTGCTGAAGTAAGGGGCCAATGGGAAGACACTAGTCTGAACTCTTATTTTGACAAAATAAGACTTCAAACACTTCGCAGGTGAGGCCTACTTGAGTATTTCTGAGATAAAATGAGACTTTTAGAACACCTGCACAGCTGTAATTCATTAGATGATTCAGTTATGGGTTGGCAGAGCAAGCAGAGAAAAGATAATGATTGTAGGAGAGGTTTATCTGAAAGCTCCAGACTGCATCTGCCCTCTCTAATAGTTTAGGTGTATCTGGAAAAGAAGCAAAGAAGTGCAAATGGACTACTAACAATTTTACTTTTATTTGAAGAAGGATCCAGCAGGTGATACTGCCTCAGATAACGACCACTGATCAGCCTTAGTAAAGAGAAATCCACTTGTCTATAAAAGGTTGGTGGTATTTGTTACCCATCTAAACTGGAACTGAGATGTATGGATGTGGATACTCTGACCTCTCAGTGTTAGTGTCTTGTTCTCCTGAACTGCTGGTGCTGGTCATAACTAGAGCAGATGTCCTGATTTATATGTGTTCTGTGCAGGACCTCTGTGTTGTTGGATAGACACCTTAAACTCATGTTGTACACATCCCACTTAATAACTAAATTTTAGATTTAATAGAGCTAATTATTGTCATTCTGCTCTTAAAAGTGCTGAACTACCAGATTTCTCTGTGGCAAATTCCTAATCTGTTAACAACGAGAATATACATACCATTGCTTTGTTTTACAGCAACATGCTAAAATGCCATCTTTAAATCCATCTGAATTAAATGTTCCTGGAAACACCTTCTTATTGAAACTTTTCAGGCTAAAAGCAGTGTCCACGCAGTATTTTTTGTCATTATTTTCTGTTAATCTTACTTCTTATGAGAGAAAGTCAGGGAGTACAAGAGAACAGTATCACAAGTAGAGAATATGGCTCCACAGTTTTCAGTGGGGCCAAGATCACAGGGAAGACTTCGAGCAAGAGAACACTTAGCAGTATTCTTGCTTACTCTGTAACTCTCTAGAAATAACAATGTATGTTTATCTATTCACACAGATAATAAAAACCATTCAAAGATCATCTCAAATATCACAATTTAAAGCAAATATTCTACCTTATCAAATATCCTAGCTTTTCTACATAAGGTTCTATTTTGGACCCACATTGACAAACAGACAGCTTTAAGCACTACTGTAAAACTACTGTGCAGTGAATGTACCAGAGAAGGAGGCCGTAATACATTCTCAGTCCAAGTTGAACTGCACACCTACATCGCCTTTCTCAGTTGCTGGGTCAGCTACATGGATTATTCAACTCATTTCAGTCAAACACTTCCACAAGACAGCAAACACTATTTAAACTATTTCAGCTCATGTAACTATTTCTTTACTAAATCTCAGAAGTTTTCACTCAAAAGAAAAATAAGTTAGCAATTCTGAAGGAATAATAATTTCTGTTCAGTGAAAAAAAGGAAATTATTAACAGTTGGGGGAATGACAATCTCTGCAGCTTCAGGAAGAAAGTCATGTTTGTCGCCATGGGGTTGAATAAAAGAAGAATGAATTGTTGCATCTGCTTAGCATCATGGAATTAAATAATACAAAAATAAGTAATTTATCAAAAACCAAGTCCCTAGCATAGCCAAATGTTGATTATATTCAATAACTTTATATTCAATAGGCTGTGCAAATTCTTTAGTCTTAGTACCAGAGAGGACCAAGAATTTTCAAAGAGTAATGCTTTTTGGTCAAAAAATATGGTTTAGTCAAAAATTTAGTTTTTCAAGGGAATGCGTTTTGATAGGATTTTCACCAGGAAAATCACCTCAGGTACAGGAGTGAATATCCTGTGATACAGCCTTATAGAAGAAGGGTGAATATTACAATGGATCAAACATTCACTTAAGTCACGGCAAAGCAGAGATATGGAGATCTCCGACATTTAATTGTCCACAAAACACAGAGAGAACTTATTAAATTTTAATGTGCTGTGCAATATTTTAAAAAGTTTTGTAGGAGACAAAAAGTCAGTTTTAAAATTTCACTAGAACGGTACAGAGGTAGCCCAAGACGATCTGTGTGTTCTTTATAGCTGCTTGCAGTAGCGCAAGCACCTGCTGTTCTATCTGTGAGATCAGCAGGGGATCAAGCTGTAGAGAGCATCTGTTTCTTACCTTTACCTTTTTTCCTCCATCTGCCTCTTAATCCAATAGAGAAATGACCTGGTGAAACTCTGTTAGAGAAGCTTTCAGCAAGTCCCAAGGAATGTAGGAGCATGTGATTTGTTTCCCTCTTTTTCCTCCCATTTCAACATTTCTATCAGGTTTGCTCTTCATAGAGCCACAGGGGGTCATATAGCCTTTGGTTATTTTTTAATGTTGTCACAAACTAGAATCAGAAGTAGCCCCAAGAGTTAAAAAAGCCACACTAAGTTTTTCTCCAGAGCTGCTTGAATGGTTTTGTTTGGTGTTCCTTGCAGGTAAAGTTAGTCTGTTTATGTGTAAGGTTTCACCTTGGCATAAAAATATCTGAAATGAAAACAATATTAAAAAAATCAAGGTTTTTCCTCTTGTGAAGACTTTGGACAGTAGCAACATGCCTGGTTAGGCAAAATAATCAGATTTTTTTTAAATCAGAGTTTTATAATTAGAGCACAGTTAAAGTAAATGCTTCCAATGTGGATCTGAAGGGGTCAGGCACTTGGACTGGATGACTGGTGTATGTGCCTTCCAACTGAAATATTCTGCTCTGTTTTCTATTCTATTCTATTCTATTCTATTCTATTCTATTCTATTCTATTCTATTGATGTGCCTTGATGATATCAAAGACTACTTACTGCCTGAGTGGAACAACAAAAAGGAAATAATGTATTTCAACCAAAAATTTTATAATTTTTTCAAGTTCAAGGCTTAAACATTGAATGCGGAATTTTTATTTTGTTTTAATTATTTTAAAATGTGAGTGGAACTGAAAAAAAATTGCTCTAGTTCTAAAATGCTGGCTTCATGTCATTTCAAGACTGATTAACAAAACATTTTTTCACCTTTCTTCCATTACATACATGATGGACACCAGTTTATCTTCTCTCACCTCTCCTTTATGTTTTTAATGGCCTTAAAAATAGTTGTTCTCTTAAAATAAAAAAAAAAAAAAAAAAGTTTCTTCCTCTTATGAGGACATGGACCCCAAACAGCTGTTTTACTAGGGTTCCTGAATTTGTCCTAGTTTAAGAAAAAATTTGTGTCGTTTCCTACATCTATTGAGCATTTAGCTGTGTTACTTATGTTAAGATTAACAATAATAAAATTATGCTATCAGTTGCACAGGTAACAGATATTCTTCTGAGTATACAGTATAGCAAATACAAAGATAAAGGTACTGAATTCCAGGAGGCTACATGAATAGTTGCCTGTTTCACCTTGTCTAACTCTCTATAGGCTTACCAGTTCAGCAAATTCTGCTTTACATACATTTTCTAAACTTTTAAAATCCTTTTTTTTGTTCTATTAAGAAATTGGTATATGTTTCTGGTAAAAAAAATAAAGAAAACCCTACAACAAACAGCAAAAAACAGCATTCCAAGCAAATTGATAATTTCATCCATGAAATTTGTTTTAAAGTTTGTAAATCTTCAAACAAAGTGATTCAGATAATGAAGACAGACATATTCACATATAAATATTTAAATGTGTTCATTTTATCTTGGTAGACAAGTCGAATTAGTTTTAACCTTGTGGAAGTTTCACAGAATCATAGGCAGGCCTGGATTGGAAGTGACCTCAAAAATCATCTAGTTTCCCTTGCCATGGGCAGGGATGCCACCCACTAGATCAGGTTGATCAGGGCCCCATCCGGCCTGTCCTCAAACACTTCCAGGGATGGGGTATGCATAACTTCTGGGAGCAACTTGTTCCAGTGCCCCACCACCCTCACAGTAAAGAACATCTTTCTAGATCTAGTCTAAATCTCTCCTCTGTTAGTTTAAAACCATTACCCCTTGTCTATCAATATCTGTCCATGTAAAAAATCTCTCCCTCTTTTTTATAAGCACCCTTTCTTAAAAGCACTGGATGACCACTATTAGGTTTTCCTGGAGCCTTCTCTTCTCCAGGCTGAACAACCCCAGCTGTCTCAGTCTGTCTTCATAGGAGAGGTGCTTCAGACCTCTTATCATCTTACATTTTTGTATTGGAAGCAATGGCTCCAGGTGTGACCCAAAATTTTTCAATTACAGCAGAGAAAGTGACAACTGAATCTGATTGGTATGGTAAACTTTTTTATTCCCTGAATGCACAGGATTAATTTCATATCAGTGGTGCCCCTCTCAGTGAATTACGATGGTGATAATATTTGGCCACAATCCTGAATCCAAATATATGGGATGTACAGGTATATACACTTTACTTTCTGTGTTGTGTATTCTAAGTGGCTATTAAGTTACCTACAATGGGAATACGATCCACCACTAATCAAAGAATGACATGCCAACATATAAGAAACCGGAAAAATCCAGAAAAACAAATATTCCTTTTAAAAGTTTAAAGACTTCCCAACCAACTTTAAGTCTAGCTAGTGCCTGCTTTTTCAGTAATTTGCACAACGGCAAAAATTTTCTTTATGTTTGACTACAAAACTTTAGATTGACTGTAGTCAGTGTCTAGAACTGGCAACTTATTAATAACAGCAAAACACGGTATTATGTTTATTTTATCTTAAAATGGTTTTTAAAAATTGAAGTCTCATTGGCATAGATATGAATTGTTAAATGACTAAGTGAAGCATCTTGGTAACTTGACTAAAGAAATAACAATATATAAAAAAAAAAACTTGGTAGAAGCTCATACTAAGATACTGGAGAGGTATATGGTAGATCAATCTCTCAGTGATATCTTCACTGAGGAAAAAGAAGTAAAGGAGGATTTTTAATCTATATTAGAGAAAAACTGTGGGCATTAAGGAAGTCAGGATGACCAAAAGCAGACAGAATATAACAACTATCTTTGAAAAGATAAGCTACTGCAGAAGAATAGGCCTAAAACTGACCTTTTCTGACAGATAAGTAATTCACCTATCCTTGGTATCTGGAAATCTCACAAAGAAAGAATTCCTGAGGTTTCCAATAAAATACTTACATGTGATTGCATTGAAATATAAAAATATTGTTCACCATGTATTTGTTTGATATTCTATATAGCTATATTCAGCTAGAGCTGGTGAGGTTATTTTTCAGAAGGTTTTAATCAAGAAAAATACCTTTCTGAATGGAACTGAATGATCGTTTGGGAACGTGCAGATTTTGTCAGAAACACCAACGAAAATCATAAATGCTGATAGCCTGACCAAGCAGCCAGCCGCCAGTTAATCTGATTTTCTGCCACTATGCTCAGCCACTATCTTGCCAATTGGACCCCAGGATGGTGGGCTGGCTAGAAATGAGGAAGAATGCTTGGCTTCTCATCTTGTCTCATACCCAGCTGTCCCCCTTGGCTGGTGTGAAATCTGGCTAACTCCTCAAGTTACCACCTGCCCAGATAGCCTTTCTGAGCAGTCCAAAGTGTTCCTTAAGTCGTGCTGCTATTCAGGATCCTGAGCAGCCTGGCCTCCTTGTTAGTCAACCAGTTTCCTTGCCAAGAAAGGAAGCGAAAGGGCTCTGTTTCTCATCTGTCCCCTAAGTGTCTGTTTTCTCACAAGACGGAAAGTTGTACTTACGTCTGGTTGAGTATCTGGCCTGTCATTTTTCTAACTCTTCAGCTATGTAGGTGGGGAAAGGTGGGCTGGTAGGCATTGAAAGAGACTGTCCCATTTCACCAGATGTTCTGTAACACTGGCATGTTTCTTTCCTGAGTAATGAAAAAAAAAAAAGGCATGTAGAATTTCCTACAATGTATATGTGCTTTAATTATTTCTTTCTAATATCTATAGTATATTTTATTACAGAATCACAGAATGGATAAGGTTAGAAGTGGAATGACAGTAGGGAACATCATCCAACCTTCCTGCTCAAGCAGGACATTCTAGATCACATTGCACTGGACTGTGTCCAGTTGATTCTTGAATGTATCCAGATGATTCTTGATTATCTCCAGTGAGGGAGACCCCACAAACTCTCTGAGAAATCTGTTCCAATGCTCAGTGACCTACACAGAAATGAAGTTCTTCCTCATGTTCTGGTGAAACTTCCTGTGCATCAATTTCTGCATGCTGCCTCTTGTCCTATTGCTTGGCACCTCTGAGCAGAGCTGGGCTCCATCCTCTTTGACACACTCCCTTCGGATACTTGGACACATCGTTGAGGGCCCATCTTAGTCGTCTCTTCTGGAGGTTGAACATGCCCAAATATACATGTATGCATACATAAAGTACAAAAAATAATAAAAGATAAAATCTATTTTTTTCATCAATATAGGTATGGTAGAATATAAAACGTAAGTTCTTGTCAAGCAATACATTAAACTAATATCAATAATAGAGAAAATATTCTATAAATTGATTATTTATTTATTAATTAAAATAGGATGAACAGTGATTATGAGCTATTCATAATGATACGTGAAGGATAATTTATCAAAATGGTCATAAACTCCAAAGTTTATAAAGTATTCTTGATGCTGCAAAATATATAAAGTAAGTGATACTGTGCTCAACTAAAACGTAATCTTTTTATTGAGAGAAAAAGTAATTTTAAAAATAATGGGCTATTTACTTTGGAAATAAAATACTTTGCTCATTCAATAAATTTTTTCAATTCATTCTTCAATCCTGTTAATGACACTGCTCTTCAAATACATGCATTTTATACGTTTCTGCTAAGGAGTGGTAGCCACAATTTTTTTATGTGTTATGTTTACCATTTGGCATTAATTTTCTCTTTTTCTAAGGAAGCAAAAATGGAACATAGATTTCCTGTGACCTTCTATGAATAGTGCAGATGTTGAAGAGTTTCCACTGGCTGAAGTTCTACTGGTGGCAGCTTTCATTTCTCTTTCATCCTCCTTCATTCCTTTCAGAACTAGTGTAACAGAGTCAGTGTTAAAAATACAGAAAAAGTGCACAGAGCTATAGCACAGACTTTTATATAGCTGTATTTGAAACAAGCAACATGTACAGAAATGAATACAATTAATTCTGTAAAACACTTAGAGAATTATGTGTAAAGATCTAAAGAATTAAACACAGAATTTGTGTAATAATCTATTAAAAAGTGTAGAACAGCATTGAAACAAACCTTTGGTACATAAAAAGTGTAAACATCTAAGAAAACTTTCTCCTTCCCTCATTTTCCAAATGTCTAGAACTTTCTGAATGAAACATAAACTTCCTCAAAATCATTGTTATAGGAATAATTTTCCACTACACTACTAGCAAAGGGTTTAAGGCTTTAAGGCTCCTCTGTAATTTTAAAATTCGGAGTTCTATTCCTCAGTATACATATAGGAGCCATTTCTGAGGAGTCACATTCCTGGAGGAAATTTACACACCATGGCTTTAAACAAAAAGTATGTGGCTGATGTTAACAGATGTTAACAGATTAGTGAGAGATGCCTCTACCTGAATTAAGGTACAAACAAGACCATATGCTGAAGTCAATACTATGGATTTTATTTAACAATGAATTTGAGAGAGAGAGAGAAAGAGCAGCAGATAGTCACCACCCATGAATCCAGCAGCATCCTGTTGGTCCTTCTTCACCCTGGGCTTCTCAGTGGTAGAGGTCCTGAGGTTGTTCAAAACTTTTCACTATTTATAAATCTTAGCAAACAAAGGAATTAATGCTCAGTGGCTACCCAGATGTCTCATGCTATCAGTTAAATGATTCCCCAACTTCTAATACTGATTAGTCTGCATGCTCAGTCTTTCTCTTACTTTGAGACGGTGGGTTTGCTGGGTTGGTGGGCCACAAATCAGTGGTTATGATCTCCCCCTGATGGAATTACCTTTTCCCCAGTAGGACCTGATTCAGCACACTTGACATCCAGACAATAGTACCGCCTCTATCTTATCTCAAGTTCCTGCTGTGGGAGCTTAATTTATAGTCCAAGTTCCAGGTATCTACTGAGGTGTATTTGAGGGGGTTTGGTGGTCGTTTATGGTCGTAGATGTCTCACAACTTGGGGTGATCTTTGTTTTACCAGTGAAAGGTTTAGGAGCAGTTGCTTCTTCACAGAGCTTGTCACAATGGGAATTTTTGTCTGGATGTGTTAACCAGGATGTGCTAACCAGATCTTGACTCCAGCAGGCCTGGAGTTACCTCCATTCTGTCTCTCCTTTCTGTGCTTATCTCATGGCAAAATCCTTCTGTATCTTTAACAGGGTTTGAGACAGACAACAGATGCTGGAAAATTTTATCCAGTGGCTATTTGCTAACTCATAACACCAGATAATTTATATTAGTGCCTTACAACATCAGTCACTTCTGTGCTAAGTTTTCCAGATGTGAAACTCTATTGGGTAATGGAGAATTAAGAAGAAAAAAAGAAACAACTACATAAAAAAAAATTGAGATAGATTAAAAAAATATAGAGACTGTAAATTGCATATTAAAAGAACTATTAACTGTATCCATTGCAATAACTCAAGAGAAGTACTTTGCTTCTGCTAGCTCAACTAGTGTAACTGAACAGTTTTGGGATTGGGTTTTATGTGCAGCTGAAAACTAAAATGCTTTTAGAACACCTGCTTTTGGATTCCAGGAAGAATGAGTATCTGAGCTATAATGCTTTCCTGTGTAATGCAACCCCAACCAATTTACTTTCTAAAAGTAGTTTGATTTTTCCCTTACTGTAGTGCTATCAGATAGCAACATGCTCTCTGGGGACTCCATTCATGCTGAGATTGCACCAAACAGTGATTGCACCGCTGAATCACTCTGTAATCAATCTTGCATCCTACAGATCTCCTTTAGTATTTTTTTCTTTGATCGCTGTCTAATGGGAAACATAACACGTTTAAGAATAATGAAACTTCAATCTAATTGTATCTTTGCTGGAGAGTCTCTAGGCATCCTTTTGCAGCCTCTAATGAAATGACTCTAACAGTGCATGTTTAGCCACATGGCCTACAGAAAGGATATACAGTTGATAAGTTTCCTCCCTAGTGTGAGTATATGTTCACTGTCAATAAGTTATTTGACACATTTCCAGTCTTTGTGCACTTATTTCTCTTGTTTCTACAATAGTCACAATACCTAATTAATAGTATTTTATTCTGTATTATATAAGGGGAACTTCTGTTCTTTTGCACTGTTTTGTACTTTAGTACTGTTCAATGAGTGCGTTAGCAAATTTTTTTCAGAGCATATTCATTGCATAATGAAAGTGAAAGATAATTCCAGAAAGCATTCATATGCTAAGCCATAACAAATCTTTCAATGAACCATATATGTTTTGATTCCTGTTATTCATTATTTGTGATACATTTCCTACTTTGGCAAAGTATTAGATGACTAAAAAAATGTGTGATAAAGTATGTAGTTAAATGTGTATCAAAAGCTATTATTAATTCTGATTTCTTTTATAATAAGTCATAAATGACATGTGAATTTCCAAACAAATCATATGTTATTCAGTTTAGTAACAACATATGCACCATAACAAATGGGAAGATAACCAAACTTTAATCAATATTCTCTTAATTTTCAGTAATGGTTATATTGTATTGTCAATTTAGGGTAAAGAATAAGTATAATTTAAAAGAGACCATACAAAAAGTAATTGCTCTTTTTCTCTCGGCTGAAAATGCAGTATAATGGTGTTCAAAGTAGACAGTTCTCAATGCCTTTGGGTTTTTAGTGTGTTTTGCTGTTGTTGCAATATGTCTTTGAGAGACTTCTTGTTACAATTTACAATAACAACACTGTTACTGTTTTTATGTCCCATCAGTTTTTGCTGCTTCTTTCTCATATTGACTGCTCCCAAATCTGACTTTTTTTTTTATTTCTGATAGTTCAGAAAGTACATATCACAGATGGTAAAATATCAGGAAACATATCCGCATTTATAGTCTTCTTAATGGAAAACGTACGAAGACAAAACTTTTAAGGTGAGTGAAAAAACAAATTCCCTTTTTCATGCTTGATGTCTGCAGTTGGTGGGAAAACATTTCTCTTCAAAGCCAACATTTCCAATGAACCTTTGAGATATCTGACTCTTTCATTCTTCCAGCAGTTATCTGAGGTTTAATTTTACTGTGTACAAACCTCCAGAGCTAGTATGCCTAACTATATATGAATGCTTGTGGACATCTCACACCTGAAAAATTTGAGCACAGCACTAAAAATATGGAGCTCTTCTCTGCTCTAAAACAGGTCAATGGAGTTTTGTTGATTTTACAGGCAGAAGATCTCAGAATAAATTGTTGAAATTATTAATAAAGAAAACATTTTGCAAGTTTCAGACTTGAAAGAAATACCATCTGTACGAGAAAATTGCTTTCCATGAGGTTTTATCAACTTTGCATAGCCACTTGAGACAGTCTGTTTCAGACATTCTGAGAAAACAAGTTGACTTCAAGTTGACTACTAGAAGGTGCAGTAATGGCGCAATATTTTGGCATGCATTTGTTTGAAAAATTTTAAATCTAAAATATTTTTCTGTGAAAACAGACTAATATAGCACAAATGTATATAAACAGATACCAATATGTACATACATTTGTATTTTTATATATATACATACACACTCATGCTTTTTCCTTCTCTCTTGCTCGGTAAACATGACTGATCTTTTCATAGGCAGCTCACAGAATCCTAGAATGATTTGGAAGGAACCTTAAAGATCATTTAGTTCCAACTCCCCTGTCCTGGGCAGGGACACCTTTCATTAGACTGGGCTTCTAAAAGACTTTCTTGGGGTGACTTTATGATGTGGTATCCCCTATCGGCCAGATATGAATCTTGTGCCTTTCTGTGCCTTTAAACTGAGCCCGAGAGGAGAGAGAAAGAAAGAAACTATGAACTTTTTAAAAGCAGTTCTGTGCTCCGAGGTCACTCTGGCTACTCCTCTCTGCGTGCTTCCGCAGCAGGGGGGTAGCTGCTACTGCTGCTGCTGCTGCTGCTGCTGTAGAGAGGGGAGGAAGCACCTTTCCTGCTTTTCAGACAGCTTTCAGCTCTGATTTTCTACGGAGAGAGACTGAGAGTTGTCTTTTTGTTGTTGTTGGGTTTTTTCCCCCTGGGACTTCGGTTTTTCCCTTCTCTGGAGTGTTTCGAACACCAGAACTCACCGGGAAAACTTTCCAAGTCCCGGAGGGGGCCCAGGCCGACCCAGGAGGAGGAGGAGAGAGACCGCACCCACAGAAAGACTCTAAAATCTTCCAAGTTTCTCTCCACAGCGAGAGATTTTATTATTTAGCATTATTATTCTTTTCCCGTGTGTTTGTTAAATAAATAGTTTTGGTTCTTTTCTTCACTTTCCTCCGAGGAGTATTTTTTCCCCGAACCTGGTGGGGGAGGGGTGGCTGTAACCTGCCTTCTTTTGAGGAGACATTCCTTTCAGACTGTTTCCCTGAATTTGTCTCAAACAGGGACAAAGACCCATCCAGCCTATCCTGAAACACTTCCAGGAGTGGGTCACACAAAACTTCTCTGGGGAGCCTGTTGCAATATCATATCATCCTCATTATAAAAATTTTCATCCTCTGTCCAATCTAAATCTATCCTCTTTCAATTTAAAACTCTTGACCCTCGACCTGTCACCACGGCCCTACTTAAACGTCTCTCTACATCTTCCTTCAGGCCCCCCTCACATATGGAAAGGCCTCTATAAGGTCTCCAAGAAAACCTTTTTCTCCAAATGGAAGAGAAAGGATTTCTGTCTCTGAATAACGTTCATGTAGCAGTGATGTAAATGACTACAGACCACTTGTAGGGTGATCATATGCTCTGAATCAAGACTGAAATATGTACTGAAAATTTTATTTATGCAGATCAATATGTAGTTTAGGAAGAGCACTATTTAGTACTTAGTATCTATAATTAATCTAAACACACTATATATTGTATGAATGTTAATATTTTAAATAAATACTAATGGGACAGCACTGAGATTTCACTCAGCTTCTTTTCTAGCTAATATCTAATTAAAATGCTTTACTACACTTCAATAATATCCTCTCATGTCCTCGTCTCCATCTAACTTCAGGGACTGTGCTGAATTTTTTCTCTAAGAGTTGTGCCATAAAGTATTTCCCTATAGCAGGGCATTCTTTTTAATAGCTCTGCATGTGTTTTATATTGCTCAAGTAAGGGATTAAAAATTTTCTGCTGCAATAGTAAGGAATGTTTGGTTTTTTGTTTTCATGGGCATCTGTGTTAAATAATTTTGGGGAAAAAAAGAAAAGAAAATAATCAAAATCTCTCCCCCCAAAATCTCCTGCTTTTAGTAAACCCATTGATAGTCAGTTTCTCTGGTTATTTTAAAATTAAAATATTATTGCAATTTCCCTCATGTTGTAACATAAGGGAAATGTACTAATATTATTAATGCTCTGTAATACAATATGTAATTTTTATGTACTGCATTCTTTCAGATCAGTTATACTGACTTCTAGTTTATAATAAATTTTTCACAGTTTTTTTTTAAGTCTTGCTATCTAAAAATTTCAGTCGTATTCTTAAATACAGAAAAGAAGCCCCCCTGCCCCCCATCAAAAACCACAAAGAGGATATTTCTTTTTCAGCTTACACAAATGGATGAATTCATGTCTTTGAAAGCGAACTTTCTCTCTGTGTCCCTCAGTGAATTATCTGAATCTCTTATTTAATTGAAACCATTCAGATGCACTAAGTTACACTTCCATCTGAATCAGTATAATTGAATGCTACAAAAGATTGCTCTCTGATGAAACCATTTCATTTCTTACTATAACGCATTTTACATTTCAATGCAACTACAATATCTTATTTACTATATGCCTGAGCACTGGAAAGGTTGGGATTTTTTAGTTTGTTTTTTGTTTTTTCTACTTATAGCAAAAAATTTAGAGTCTTGTACAACATATTAATTTTATCTATTCACAGTGAATTATTTCAGGGAAAAATAAAACAAACCCTAATAGAACTGTCTGTCTTGCTTTTTCCAAACTAGTTGCCAGTAAAATACATGCCTTGTTTCTGGAAATTACATAAAAGGATTGCTCTTCCAGTTAGGTGCAATTTCCTCATTGTTTCAATTTATCATGAAGTCTTAGCATAAAAATCATTGCTCTTCCTAAAGTTATTAATCTGCAGTGTAATCACAACCTTTGAACCTGACAAAGGACCTCACAGGGGACAAAGAAGCCAACATTTCTCCTGATTACAGCTGCTTGACTTCTTTCATTTTCTTTCACAACTCATGCCCATTCGTGGTAGGAGAGTCAACTGTGACAGAGCTATAAATGAGACAAGTATATTTTAAACTGTTACTAACAGGAAGATTATTAGCAGGTTCCTCTGGAACACCATAATTTAATTATGTTACACTGTATATTGAAGAAAATATATCTAAAAGAGCAGCATGATCTTTCTGATCTGAGACCTGGTATCACTGTAATGCTCATTATGTGTTAAGCTATCTAAACATAAAATTAGAAATTCAGGATTGGAAGTACATGAAAAGAGAAGCTATATATGCTATATATTTCATTCTAGAAACTCTTCATTCTAAAAATAAAATATGGGAATTCGCCCTTCAAAAGAATTATGTAGAAACTTATTTTCTGGAAATTCAGGAAAGGCTTCTTATTTTATTTTACTTTCATAATCTACATTGTTTGGGGTTTTTTGCATTAAAATAAGTAATTTTTCTTTATAAATTAGATTTTACAAAATAGCATTCTGGATTAATGTTTTTTTTTAAAAAGGGGATGAAATATTTTTTAGTCTTATTTCTTAACTTTGCTTTTAGTAGTCTGATCAAACCATAATTCTCTTGCAGTGAGAAGGAGTAAAACTCTGAAAAAGACAAAATGGTACTTAGACCTGTTACATAATTTATCACAATTTTTTGATGATTTGACTGTTTCGATTCAAAAGTATGTCCAATTGAAGGTGAAAAAAATGAAGTATTAAAGGTCAAAAAAATGAAGTATTAAATTTGAGAAAAAAATTCTCAAAGTCTAATTACAGTTAAAATCACATGACAAAATTATGGTAAGAAATTCTTTTCTCAGCAATACTAATCTTGAGCTAGGACCCAACTACTAATAAAATCATAGTCACAGGAAGTTGAGGAATATAATTTTGACCGGATGAGACTTTTAATCTTTTCCTTTTTGATTTTCTTAAACTAACTAACCCTCCAAAAATGCATAGTAAAATTATTTCAGCAGTTTTTCTGTCTTAAAAGACAACTTGTAGGAATAGAACTGATAAGCACAGTTCACTATGTTTTTTAGTCCAAAATACTAACAGGTGGTGGTTTTTCTCAGAAGCCGTTTTAACAGTTGTAGTATTTAGCAACAGATTAGAAGGCAAAGCATAAGTTTAATAAGCATTTCATTTTGGTGTTTCAGTGTTTGTCTTCATGAATGTCAAAGAATTTTGTAAGAAGTCGTTTTACTGAAATTGTTGATGACTAACAGGTACCAGTATTAAGTCTTTATACACTAGTTTTGTCAACTAGCCATTAATGTGCAAGAAACAAAATTAAGGTAGCTTCTGACCCTGCAGCTGGAGATTTAACTACACAAGAAGTTCATAAACTTGATTAAGCTTGAGAGCCATAAAGGGTTTTTTAATCTTTGTGTAGCCATCAAGTAAGAACTGATAATAACCTTGTTAATTTGTGGGATGAGTTGCTCAGTCATGTTGCTTGTTATGTAATTTTAACATGTATGTAGACCATTAGCCTGAACAGTTCTATGAATTTACAGTTATGAAAAACTTCCCAAAAAAATCTCCATATAGTTCAATTTGTAGTCTTTCTCTTATATACGAATATTTTTTACTTTTTGCAGTCCCATGTCATTACTTCTCCACTTCCTTCCATGTTCATTACTGTATAATCAAATGTATATTTACATTACTAGTTTGTTTTTCCATAAGTACTTACCCTGAAAATCAAATTGATTTGTAAACCTTGGGGTTCTACTGGTGTCTTCTGTTATTTTTTCTTACCATTTAATGTATACTATGTTTTCCAGATATATTTCCAGCCATAAAATTTTAAGTTGATTCATGTATGACATCATACTCAAATCTGATTGATTTTCCTTTCTTTAAGATGCAACAGTAATGCTGATCTTAACTTTGACAGTTAAACCAAAATATCTTTTTATTTCTCAGATCAGCACTGTGCCCAACAATCTGTTCCCTGTGGCATTTTCAATCCTTATGTCAAAGATTGTTTCAGAGTAATTAATCTGAGATTTAACAGAGAAGAACAGATTCATGTACTGATATATTCCAAACTGCTGCATATTATAGACTATAGGTTTTAACTATCAATCTCTACAAGGATTGTAAATGATTATTTATGAATTACACAATTAAAATATTTTACCTATGCACTAATGCTAGTTGAATAACTTATGAGGAAATGATGATAGTTACAGTAATTTAGGACAGCTACCGAGTACGTCTGGAATAGACATACTCTGGTTCTGACATTTTGCACAATATGATCAAAGTTTTTGTAGTTATTGCAGAAAATATTTTAAACAATTAGTCTGCTAGGAGGATATGGGCAAAAGCAGTCCCAGATTTTTATAGCTTAGATATAAACCACAGAAATAAAAATTAATATTAATGAGGATAAGATTAATGCATTTGCTGCTGCTAATGATTGTTGTGTATTTGTGCAAAATATTGTTCATTTTTCTTATATGGGCACGACTGCTACAAAAATCAAATGTTAATGTATTTTAAACAGTTTCTTCAAATAATTATTATTCATTAATAAAAGAAAGACATATATTTATTTAGCCCCTTCTCTCGTATTTTTTGGAATGTCCTATAATTACATTCATTTTTCTAAATATACTACTAAGAATTAAAATGTTGCATTTCTTTGACTAGAACCACCACTGCAGTCACATGTTTGTTTTGGCTGAAAACCAGTGCACAAATGCAGTGTTACGCTAGACTTCCAAATTCTGTTCTCTAGAGCTTTTGGCTTCACCTCACAGGGGTTATGAAACCACTTATTTAAGAGCAGATAGCAAAGATCAGGAAGAAACACTTGTGTTGCTTAATGCAGACATTGTTTTCAGGAACTATTGGAGAGTGTCATCCACAGTAACACCAAGAGGAATAAATAAGCTTAATTGAACAAGGAAGATAGGATGTTCCAAAAGATGGGTTTGTGTTTGATTACCATCTGTACATTTGGAGGAGAACCTACATATTATGAGAGATTGTGTGGGTTTTTTGGTGAATAAGAAACATAAATGGAAGCAAAGATCTCTTTTCTAACTTCTAAAAAGAAGGGAAATTCACCTGCCACCTGGTGCAGACAAGAAATTCATCTGTTCCTTAGGCAGTATTTCATAACAAAGAGGTCTTGGTGCCCTAGTTAGAGGCTATTCTTGATCTGAATTTCTAGTCATGTATCTGTGCCCTTTGCTGGATTTGAGACACATTCCTGGATAAACTGTCTCTGGGATCAATTGATTCAGAATATGAGATGTCTTAGAAGTAAAAATGTGGAAAACCAACTTTATTCCCAATAGCAGCTAAGAATAATAAATACTAATTTCACCTGAACCACTTCAGAAATATTTTGTTTACCATGTATTTATTTACTGATAGCATTAAAAAGAAAAATAACTATTTTGGGAAAACACATGATATGCAAGGATTTTTCACACAAAAATGATGTCAAGAAATTCGAAAGGAATTTGTACATAAGAGTAAAGTTCCACATTCAGATGTTAAATGCTAGTCTTTAAAGATGTATCTTTACAATATATATTGTTGAAGGATACCTCCTACTACAGTAAAGGGAAATGTTCTCTATACATATGCCAGATTTTGTATATATACTGTTGGATATATTTTATGTTTGACTCTTAACCCTTTAGCAGAACAGCAGTTTAAGTGGTTGACCATATTTAGACCTTTCATTGTAGCATGAAAATTTTCTCTCAGGCTACGGAGCTACAGCCCAGTGCTTTCATTTGAAGAGCTCTGAGGGAAAGCACAGCTAGTGAGTATTCCAGACTGGTTCTTCCTTTGTGCAGATGTGGAACCATGCAAGACAGAAAACAAATGAATAAACAAGCTAAAACAACAGCAACAAACAACTCCCCCCAAAAAACCAAAGCCAACAATGTCTAACTACTGTAACCTTTTTGCAAAACTACAGAATTGCAGTACATTTTGGTGTGAGCATGCTAATCATATTCGTTCTTAGCAATTCCAAGATCTCGGGGTTTTTAATAAACTATGATCCATTCAGAGGATTTGTAACTTTTTCATAGTGGGAAAAAAGGTACTCTTTGATTGTCAATCTCCTTTCCAAGGGTGATAATAGACCTTATTTTCACTTTCCAGAATTTCTGAATCTAAAGGAACTTATATACTTTTCATTAAGGGATACAGGGTACTATGTCTCAAAAAAATTAGAACATAATTCTAATTATGTAAGTGACTATGTTCCAGTTTATCTTGCATAGGATGGAAACAGGCTTCCAACATCACATTTATTGCAAGTTTAATGTGGAAAAAAAGAATGTATTGCAATTGGTTTTTTTTAAGAATTATTCCTTCCTTATTTCTAAATCTTAAACCTTTCTGAAATAAAGTAACATTTCTTACACCAGAGTGAAGTATGTTTTTAGATGAAATTCCTTACCCCACGTAATACAGTAAATGAAACCAAAATGTCATAACATACTTTTTATGTTATGAAAATCATAAGCTCAGGGGAAAAAAAAAAAACCAAAAAGAAGAAAAGAAAAAAGACATAAGGCTAAATTTTTTTAAAGCTTTTGCAACCTTAATTTAAACATGCAAGTATAAAGAAGGTACCTAGAAACTATAGAGAACTGTAAGTGTGCCTAAGTTTGAATTAGGTGGATTATGTCACTCTTTCTCTGTCCTTGCCTCAATTTTTCTGTTATGAACATGTTTTTTTGTCCTTTCTGTTTCTCTGGTTTTGATAATTTTTCAACTAATATTTTCTCAGTCCATTTAATACATAGTTTTGGGTTTTTTTAATTCTTCTAAAAGAGTATATATTTTTACATTCTTCTAAAAGAAATGTGAACCAAGTACTAATGAAAGTCCGAGGTGATTGCAACAGATGCATGTACAAAACTGGATGTCATAACAGAGTTTCTTTTCCTACCTCAAATCTCCTCTCCAGACATAAAATCTTGGCATAGCCGTAATACACACCAGTAATTTTTATTGTCAGTTTATTTGGTTTGCTCTTGTCTATTGTAATAAAATATGGGAAAAGAAAGTGTTCCAGAAATTCTTTTGGCTTAAGCTAAATTCTTGCTTTATCACACTGGGTACAAAGGAGTCACTTTGAGAGCTGGAGATGGTTTTATTCACAGTGGTGCTTTGTCTCATAAAATTAATTGCTCAGACTTGTTCTGTAGTACACTAAGCAAATCCTTGATGGCTTCTGGAGGCTTTACAATAGCCTAGGAAATGTCATACTCTGCTGTGGTATATTACAGTTGTAATAGTAATGTCAGTAGTAATACAACTATAGCTGTAGTCATTATAATCAAACTGTAAAGATAATGACACTGTGGAAATATATTTTCTTTCTCCCCAAGGATCATTTCAGAGGACTGTTCTACAATAGTCTCTATGGACGTATCTGAAATGACTGGTGAGCTTCCTCCTATAAAATATTGTGACTATCACAGCACAAAGCTGAATAAGCTATACACAGTGTACACTTACCAAGGACTTTTGGAATCAGTTTCCTTAAGATGTCTGTAGTCTCTACAAGAAGACAAAAGTTCAAGCACAACAGTATTTAAGGGAGGAGTCAACAAGGTTGAAACACAAAGCCAAACAAAACATTATTTTAATGGATGCCCATACAGGGTAGAAATTAAAACTTTAAAAAAATCAATCTCCCCAAAACAAAGAACATCCCATTCTAGCATTGGTTGAATCAAGTAATTGTCTGATGTTTTAACTACAATATTTGAAGCAGACTCAGTACAGCACACTCTCCTAAGTAGTTTTGCGCTTTTTCTTCCAAGCTTACATTTATGCAGTGCACAATCTTTTTTTTTCTTCAAAAAGACAGGCTTTAATACATAAAGATAGGTGAGTGATTTTGTGAAAGCCTATGAGATGAGGTTCACAAAGACTCTCAGGCATGAAGATGATCATTCTCATAATGATTAATTCTCTGTCTGGCTCAGCAAATTCTCAAAGCCAGTTATGGACACTTAGGTTTCCAGCTGTCACAGAAATCTTACCATTTTTTACTCGCACAGTGAAACAACTTCAATAAGAATGATGAAGAGCGCTTTTTTTTTTAGCCTCACCTATTTCTGATTGAGTGCTTTTTTAGGAGATGTGCACTGATATCATTTCAGACCAAAAAGAATCGCAAAGTTCAAGCTGTTGAGTAAATAGTTATTGATTTAGCATAGTCAGATAGTTTCTATCCTTTCTATTCATGTCTTAGAAGCAAAGAGGTATGTATTTTGCAGCAGGCATTTGGCATGACATGACCTCATTTTTATTTAAACCACTGAATCTTAGTTGGCTTTAAATGAAATATAGATCTAAAGATGCCTTACTCTGACAAAATGACTTCAAAAAATGACAGCACTTCCAATGCTAAAGTAACTTTACAGACAAAACTCCTACGCTTATACACTCTCAGGTGCACAGGCAGTTCCGCAGCACTGTTGCCAATTTTTAAATGTGACTTGAATTCCAACTACAGTGAAAACTCTGAAGTGTCCTTTTTTTATCTAGCCTTCCAGACTTGGCTAAGGAATTAATGGAGGGAAGAAATTAAACCCACAAAACAAGGTCATTTACTTGTGAAAATCAAAAACAAGCAATAATACCTTTGACTTAATGTCCTGAAGTGCAAAAAAGGAAAATATCAAAACATAGAATAAAAGAATAAGAAAGAATACAAGAAAAGTAAATAACAAAAAGAGGCATTATACATTAATTTAAAGCAATCAATCTATAGGCCTAATTTTTAAACTGACCATTTTTCCCTCATTGAAGCACAAGTTTTTTTTTTTTTTTCCCTGGGGACTGAAATAATAATAATGCCATAGGTAGCAAGCACTAAAAATATCTTACTATTAAGTATATAAAGCTACCGTATTTGGGTATCTTTAAGAGTCATGCTCTAGAAATATAATGATAACTAGAATCTTCCCTGCCATTTTGGAGTTTTTATCTGATACAAAAAACAGAGTGAAAATTAATGCAAAAATTTATTGGCAAGATTGCAAAAAAATTGCTCAAACCAAAGTTTTTTCCTACTATTTCACAAGTAATCTTGGACATACTCATTATAAATCTAGGTTTTCATTTTCAAAAAATATTTAATATAATAGAAAAAATATTTATCTGTTATGAATTATTATTGTAATATATCTTTTCCCTCAGCATTTGCAAGAACATTAAAAAAGTCACAGAGATGCCAATGCTTTTCTTTGTGTTAATTTATGATACCGATCACCAGTTAAAGAAGTCAAATCTTTATCTGATACCGCAGCTATGCTTTTTTTGTAGCTAGGAGTGCTTACCAGTGCAACTCTGTCATCACTCTCAACATGTCATCCAAGCTAATGATGCATCAAAATATTTTTGATGATGCTGTATGAAATTGCTGTTTAAAGGAAAAAAGCCACTAATTCTTTTTAAAGGACAGAACCTACGAACACTTGAAAACATGCAGGTTGTCTCAAAATGGACTAACAAAATATTTCTTGTCATTAATAATGTGAAATAAAATCTTCCTTAGGATATTTATTAATGTGATTGTTAATGGATCAATGTGATTTTTAATGGATCTATATTCAATATTTCCATGAAACACTGATACAGGCTTGCACATGAAGGACAGGTAGCAAAAGCTGGAGTCACCACTACTAGTATCGACACCTATTGTGAATTAGAGAGCAACAGCACATCCATTCCTGGAAGACTAAACTTACCAACCTAATAATACTCACTTATGAAGTAAGACATTTCACCTGTTACTTATATTGGTGGATATTTCTCTAAGTAAGGCTTTATTCTACAACTTGGCCATGAATAAGGATGAGGGGCATAAGTTTAATGGGAAACTATTACTAAGAAGGAGAAATTAATAACAGAAAATCTTACAGAACTGTCTTCTCCTAACATAAACTGCCTTTAATCCCCAATGAAATAGTTTTAAAATTGCTGAGAATCTGACCCTCTCAATTTAAAACATTTTTCAGAAAATGCCTGCAAAAGTAGGGATCTGAGTGTATGTAGTGCAGATGTGGATCAGATTAAAAACAATTGATAAAGAGGGAAATGACAGTCAAGATTAAACAAAAACCCATGAGGAGACTGAGGAGACTAATGAAGCGACAAGCACACCTGAAAGGCAGTATAGAAGAAATATGAAAATCAGTAACGTGGGAGTAAAGACCATATAGAGAAAAGAGCAGTAGTGGGAAGCTGGTTTAACACTGCCAAAACTGCTTAAACTGGAGAGAGCAGGCTCTCCATCAGATACTACAAGCAACCTGAACCTGTTCCTGGAGAACCAATACTGGCTGTGTCACGCAGGGGCTCAGACTCTTGGAGGGGTATATGCGGCCTTGTAGGGGCCTTGTCACTGTCATTTGTATCGTTTTAGGGAGGAGCACGGGTGCATACAAAGCTGGAGCACCCATGTCTCCAACACAGGTGTGTGCTACTAAGGTACCCCAGAGTGTCAGGAGAGGGATACTAGCCTTTAACCTACATGTCCTGTGAGAATGTGTATATGGCTACGTAGCTGTGAGTGAGTAATTCTTTAGGATCAGAATCCACTGGGATTGTTTATAGAAGGCTGTTTAGACATCTGGAGGTGTTTATTAACATTTTGTAGCTTGTTAGTATTGTAGTATATTTTTGACTGCTGATACTGCTCCTTCTCATGTGATCCATTGATTATTGGTTAATTATCAATTTTTAATAAATATATAAAACTCTTGGATTTTGATTTGAACGACCTAAAAAATAAGCAGGAAGGATATGGCAAAATATCCAGTGATTCACCCACTCAGAGGTGAAAGGAAATGGAACTGATAGTATAGCAGTACTTGGAATTGATTTTCTACTGTAGCGAAGAGTAAAAGCAAAGAACTGATAGAGCCTGCTCATGTTTCCTGGTTCTCCTATTTATTTGCAGCAGAACCAAATTTCACAGCAGAAACTGGATGAGAGGGACCAATCTGATTTTTCTTTATGCCTCAACATATGTTATACATGAGGTGAAAAATCACTCTAGGGGCTGTACACGTGCTGGGAGCCCTGTCCCCAGGGAGGCTTCTCCTGGCAGCCGATCAGGGCAGAGGAAGCTCCCGCCAGCGGCTGCGAGCGACCCCTCCTTGCTGGTGGGGCTGATCCCCGGATCCCCGGGAAAAAATGCCCAGGAAATCGGGCTATGGGAGGGGCATTAGCACGTAAAAGAAGTGAACTGCACCACAACCCGGGGTCATTTTATTTGGGTTTCTTGGAGGGAGTAGGGGTGAGAGGGTCAGCTTGGACCTCCTTCCCCCCCCCTTTTTTCTCCCTGCGGTCCTGCTTCTCCCCTGTTTGTCTGTCCTGTCCGCACCTGTCCTGCCCTGCTTCGCCGCTTCCCCGAGGCAGCTCGGCCCCACGGCCCCCCGGTGCTCCGCTGGTCCCCGACGGAGCGGCCGCCGCCGCCCGCAGCCGCCGCGCCCCGAGCCCGAGAGCCGCAGCTGCTCCGCGAGTGCGCCCGTGGCCAGGGCAGCCTGTTCTTCACCGACGGCAGGGACACGCAGCCGGCTGCTGCTCGGAAATCGCGCCCAGCCCGCCCCGGGAGCCACGCAGCCTCATCGCAGCTTGCGGCACACACGCTCCGTCTGCCGAGCTGATGCTGACAGGGCGGCCGGGGTACAGCGGTGAGGAGCTGTCCTGGTGTTCTCTTTCTGTCTCTCTTTTCTCCTCTTTCTCCCTTTCGGTAGGAACACTTATCTTTCTTTATCAATAAACAGTTCTTAGATTTAATATTGCCTCATTTGCACTTTATTTTCGTCTGAGAAATCTATCAAAAAGAATCCTCCCTGACTCCCCTTTAACAGCGGGACTGGACACTGGAAAAGAAGCTAAGATCAAAAATCTTAAAAAGTACTGAGGTTCCCAGCCCATTTAAAATTATCAAGGTTTAACAAGCTGCTAGTAGAAAAATGTACTTTATTGTTGTTTTACTTTTACTTAAGTGTACTTTTTTTTCTGTAGGGAATCTAGCCCCGCAACATATCTTACAATACCTGCATTCTCAGGATGTCACTTTTGGTTGTGTTAACACTGCTTTCAAGTTTTAAGACTACTGTCAAACTTCGTGAATTTCCACAATTGTTTTCTGCAAGTTTCTATATATTTACAAGTATTTTGTCAAATGAGTGCCAGATAACTAAGGGACCTGTTGTCACATAGACTGCGCAACACTTTTCTGTAGATCTTTAAATAGGAGGCCTTGAATACTCGCAACCCAGGTTCATAAGCAGTTTTTCTGCATGTTTTAGCATTCACTTAAATACCTACATAACTCAAATTTTTTTCACAAGTGTTTGATGACAGAAAACTTCCAGTGATAGAATAATAGCAACATTTACCTAAGGGGATGTTGCATATACTAGAATAGCGCCAGAATAACGATTACAGCTTTATCTTTTACTTTTGCCAGAGATCTCAGTTTGTTTTCCTACTTCTGATGTTGTTCTGTGAAAGAACCACTAACATCCATGAGGCTGTAGAGAGGACAATAAGCTCTTTTTTAGTCTCTGTGACAAATCTTCCTATGCATCATCTATGATGTAGGATGAGGCAGTTCATGTAAAAATTTGTATTTGTTATTGTAAGGGTCTTGAGACCTCTTTTGCTGGAGCCAGCTCAGTACCAGCATGGCCATGGAGAGTCCTGCTCTGCTGATTGCTGAGGGGAGAGGATCCCAGGTGCCCAGTGTCAGGCCGTGGGACTAAACCCCTGCCCATGAGGCCAGGTGTGCTCCTGGCTGAGGCTGTGGGACCAGCCCTGGCTGGTGGGGCTCTGCCCTGCCATCCTCATGAGCATCGCCCGCAGCTCCCAGGGAGCCTGTAGCTCCTGCTGTGCACTGATAACTATTTGCCATATCTTTTCCCATAAGTCCTCCTTTAAATGGTGTTCTCAAGAAATCAATGGGGAGCAATGCTTCATTCCACAGCTTCCGCTTACATTAAAATTCATTTTGTGACAGAGCTCTGACCTTGTGAAATGCCCTTCAGAAGGTTAATATGAATCTCCAAAGCCTCTTTGGGTTTAAGTACAAAACGTGGGATTATCCCAGTCTAAATCAAGGCTGTGGATTAATGAACATAATTTAAAGTTATTAATTTAATTGCAACATTCTGGCATCTGTTCTGTTTGAATTTAGGTTTAATATTTTAAAAAAAATTGTTTCCAGAAAGCATATTTAAACTTATATCCTCTTTGCATTGTGACTGCATCTTTGTAAACTGCCCCTCCAAAAGGAGAATAAAAAAAGACGCATGATACATTTAGCTCTTTTTTCTGTTTTTGTTTGGGTTTTTTTTTTGTTTTGCTTGTGTTTGAACAGCTTGTGTGATTTTTCTAGCACTGTTTTCATTCATTTAATGCACTGATATTTTTAATACAACAAAATTACAATTTCCATATTTTTGGTCATCTCAGGAAGAGTTTCATTGTAAATGAAATTTCAGTTTTAATTTACTGTACTCAGTGAATTAAATACTTTCTTTGCCTTTTCAATTCCCATTCTGAAATGTGTTAGGGAATGGGGTGTGGAAATGGGACCTATTGTATCCTCACTGGCACTGCAAGAGATACGCAAAAAATGAACCGAAGGGCAAAGAGGAAATAGTGGATCAAAAAAATAATACTTTAAAATAATTATCTGAAGAACAACATTCTTACATAAAGTGGCAGGGAAATTATAAATCCATGATAGTTTTTATTTTTTTATGCGTGATTTAGTCAGCAAGCTCTGAAATACTAACAGATAATGCAACTAAGAATATGTATCTCTATAAAGTATTCCCACAGGAATGGCTTACAGATTAAGAGAAACTAAGTAAATTTGAACTCTTCACATTGTGAAAAGGATGAATAAAACCAGATAGACCAGGAGAGCATAAAACTATGCAAAGGGGGTGAATAAAAAACATCTGTCCAGAACTAGTTAAAAAACATTTCTGTTCAGTGAAGTGATCAGAAATTAGGTTAGAAATATTAAAATAAATTTTTAAAAAAAGAAATTTTAAAATAAAGAAAAGAAATATTCTGAACAGGGAACTGCTTGTTTTAGATAATTGTATAAATATCAATGACTATCTCATTTAACAGCTGTGAAACTTTAAGCTCTGAAAATCCTTAGGTCACTGTCTACAGTACTCTCAGATATTATCTCTGAAAAAGTATATGTCAAATCTAGCATGTGTTCAGTTCCATGGTTGGTTGCTATGATTTTTTTTTTAAAACTCCATTTTTTCTCATGTGGGAACTTAAGTATTTTTGACAAGCTGTGTTAGCACAAAGCCTACCATACAAGCACTGTATTTCTGAATAAAATTTCTTAGATTATGTAAGTGGGATGTCAGGCCACATATCTTCTTTTGAATGTTCTCCCAGTTTTACACAGGTTCATGAAAAACCCATTCCCTTTATCCTTCTTTAAAGAAATTCAGGATAAATGCATTGGTAAGCAAGTACTAATATACTTCCCTTACTAAAATAAATGAATAAATAATAATAAGGAAAGATTGTGACTGAGTTTCAGGAATACATTACTCTGGTGTAAAGAAGTTCGTGATTGCTGTTAGCTAAATGGATGCATGGAGAAAAACAGTTTTCATCTGATAACCTTACAAAGGTCTTCATTTTCGTAACACCTAAAAGAAAAAAGTTAAGACCAATACAGAGACACTTTCAAGCATTCACCTCTGAACTCTCTGAAGCTCATCTGACCTAGTCTGTCACCATGCTCTTTAGGCAAAATAGAAAGATGGTGAGTAAGTGAATTACCTCAGTTTAAGGGTTTTAAACCTTTATCCTCTTTGTGGTAAACTGTTGCCTGCTATCTCTCTGGCCTCGTCAGAGGACGCTGGCACTGAGGGGCCCTGGAGCCGAAGGGGAACGAGGCTCGGGCACTGCGTGGGTGGCTCACGCGCTGAGGCGTGGCAGCTCCCAGCGAGGGACGAAGAGAGGTGCGGTAATAAGGCAAGGAGAAGAATAAAGGGAGGCGAGAGGGGGTCTCCTCCAAGGCTCCTTTATTAAGGGTAACTGAACGGGGGTCTGAAGCGGAGGGGTGCGGAGGGAGAACTCCAGGGAACACGGGCTCAACACAGGGTTTTAAGGGGCACAAAACTGAGGCGGGGTCCAGAGTTACAGCCAATGGGACGCGAACGAGGGGAGGGTCTGAGGGTCAGGGATCCAATCAAAAATAACGAGGGGAGGGTACAACAAGATGGACATTAGAAACAACCAACAGGGCATCGAGAAATAACGAAGGTTCTGGAAGGTGGGGCGTGCCTCAGACCTCAGTCCCGCCCATGGACTCCTCCTCACAGGAGGAGCTCCACTCATAGGGGGCGGGGTCTCCCTGAGTGACAATAGGGAAAACTGTAGGTTGGACTCCCACAGTAAACTTCCGTGGTCTGTGGTCTTTATGGTAAGTTTCTCTCTTTCTTTATATAGCTGAACAGCCTCAGAGATATAGGGGAAAAAAAACATTCTTTTTATTCCCTACACCTCCCTCCCCTCCCACAAGCTAGTAGCACTGAAATTGGGTTACAGGATACTGCTAAATTAATGGCTAATTATATGGAAAACTCAAAAAAAACGCATTAATTCCATATGTAATTGGGATTTTTATACTTTTTACCATGGATTTGTTATTAGCTTTGTTTCAGGAGGTTACAGGTCAATGAGATTTCATTGTAAGAAAGGGTGATTAAGTATATTTTGTAATCTAAGTTTCATTGTACTAACAGCTATTCAGTACACATTATATGTGTACCGTAGTCTCCATAGAGACTTCCATTACCCAGTATATTTGTCGTTACTTAGTTTCCAGAATACATTAATTATGAGCCAAACAGCACCATAATAATTCAGCATCTGACAGTACTTATATTATAAAACTCTATCATGAGAGGACTTTTAATACTTCTATAAAATTTCAATCTTGCTGAAATTTACCACAGTATTTCAGCCTGAGTATGAGCATGTATTCACTGAATTTGTTAAAACTTCAGTTGTTAAGAATAAAAAATTCTGAAATTTAAAAAAATAAAATTCTACCCTTCTTTTTAGGGCTTAATAATGAAATAATTCATTTTGAAAAGACTGATTTTGTGAGAAATTATGAAGGTTGGATAAGAGCAGTTTACATCAACCATATGTGTAATGAGTTTTAATTTAACTAGATTTGATACAGAATCTGAGTCTGCTTTCCTAGGGAAATACTTTTTTTTTTTAAAGAGTAAATTTTTTTTCACCAATGAATTGGTATAACTTCAAGATCTCCTAATTTTTATTAGTTCTTATTTTGCAGTAAAAATGTTTTACATATTCAAGTTTTACTTTTTATTGGTTGAATAGTCAACAATATTTTTTGAGAATTTATTTTTTTAATTGACAGAATAGAGATCTACCACTTTTTCAGCCAGATAAATAAACAATACAGCCAGCCAATAATCAACAACAACAGCAACAAAACCAAACCAAAACAGAAGACACACACACACACACAAAAACGACCCAGCATTTAAAGTGGCAAATCATCCTACTTCTCTTTTAATTTTTTAGTAAGGAGTTTGAAGGACACTAGGAATCAGCAATTTTAGGGGTTTTTTTAAAGCAAGAATTAATGGAATAGTTTAAGTGTTCAGCATGATTTGGGATTATGAGACCAAAAGGTGATAAAAGGACCTTTCTATTGCAAAAGGACAAAGCTGAACCAGGAAGATGGTGAATTTATATCAGCATTAAGAATGCATCCCATTAGTTCTAAAGTTTGTGAAATTACTTTCCTTTGAATCTCTCAGGGATAATTCACCTAAATTAGCATTAGCTTTAGGAGGGAGCTGTGATCTGAATGCTCCTCTCTTAGTTTACTCAAAGAGAAAAACCTAGATTTAATTTATTTACTGACCTTTGTAGATTTCAAACTCGAATGATTTTTTTCATTACAGTCCTTGGTAGACACAAAGCAGGAACTACCACTTTTAAATGGTGATTGCCTTATTCACAGAAATAGACATAGAGCCTAAGGGCTCTTTTTTGCTTTTCTTACAGTGTAACTAGAAGCATAGGATAAAATGTTTAAAAGAATGGTGGTGCTGAAAAATTCAAGTTAGCTTATGATTAGGCTAACTACAGTTGCACTGTTTTTGAAAAAAAGGTACTACATTTGGGAGGTGATAAAAGTAGAAATGTTTTAAAATAGATATGTCCTGTTTTAAAAAGATTGGATTTTGTAGGAGCAGGGCAGGACATATTTCATAAGGAGACATGGACACCTAATTTAAAAACTGTGATCTTCCAAATACCCATTTTTGGAGACCAGATACATTTATCTTGGGGGGTTCTGTATTTACAACGGGATGTTTCCATGTAGAAAGACACTAGTCATGAAAGATTCTGCTTGTGAACAGATTAAGACACTTCAGCAAACTCGGTGCTTTGTTCATATAAAATATTCCTTGAATTCTTGAAACAAGTAGTTCTCTATCTGTATTTTCTAAAACATTTGATGTGATGAGTTTTCAGGGTAGCCTAATGAGGTAGACCCATGAAAAATGCAACGGTAGCTGTCAAATTCTTTTAAAAGTACTCTGGAAGAGAAGATAATGATGACAATTCCAGTTCTGAATACCTGTATTCAATTAATTTAATGCTGTTTTAAAGTAAAATGAAGAGTAGTCTATGGATTAGAATACTGCTGTCCTCATGCTGCTGACCAAAGATCCAGTTACTAAGACTGAAGATGATCTTTGGTCTCAGGCTTACTTATCTCAACAAATTAACCTAGAATTATTTTTAAAACAACAATTTGCAGGTGACAAGTGGAGGATGTAATCCTTTCAGAAAGAAAGCAACACATGTCTCTAGTCTTCCTGAGAGACTCCTTCTTTAACTTCTGATGATAATGAGTAAATGGTAATGACTTTTCCATACTGACAAGTTAAAACAAGGGTAGAAGACCTAAACCACAGTATTTCACATTGCCTTCCTAGTGAAAACTTAGACAACTAATTATTTTCATGATTACTCTTTACATGAAGAGAGATTGTATAGCTCTTGTCTTAGTGTTTGTTGGGTTGTATCTTGTTTGTTTCTCAAGTCCAAGCTTTGGCATTAGGCTTTAATCAGGCTAGTTAAAGGCTTTACTGGAATCTGTGTACTATTATAAAAGATAAACATTTCAGGGCTCAGGTTATGACACATAAATACCCTTTTTGATTGGATTTGAACAACTAGTTGAACTTTAATAAGAAGTCTGAGTCACATAAAGAGGTGTTCTAAACTTGCAGACTGTTATCAAGACCATATTGTGAGCTTACTTGGTACCTAAATGTAGTATTTGTTAAGAAAATATTTATATATGTATGTATGTATATATGCATGTAATAAGCTGCTAAAATAGATGTAAAAATATTTATTGGAAATGTCTGCAACAAGGTGCAACACCCATGGTGAAACTCATCACATTCTTGTCATGTATGAACTACAGTAACATTAGAACAATTAAAGCTTTATTTTTTACTTATTTAACATTTCAAAGTGGATCTAAGCTCTGGTACTTTGATAAATAAAATGGCAACAATATGATGACAAAGAAAATGCATAGATTATAGCATTACTAAGGAAAAGGATTGAAAATTATCTCAATTTACTACTAAACAGGAAACTTTTTATGCTGTATTCACTTACAGAATATGGAATGATTCTCAACTCAAGAATCTTACAATTTTTTCAATCACAAATAAATGTTGAATAAATAATATAATTTAAATAAATAAAATGTTGAATTGATCAACTCAAATAGCAAGTGACAAAAAGTAAGGAGCTACCCACTGGAGCCTCTGTTCAGCAATCAATTAAAGCTCATAATTATCGGTGGTAGGCAATTAGCTTATTTTCTATTATCTCAGTTATTTGACAAAACTAGTTTTCTTTGACTTTTCTTTCTTAATTTTTTGAAATTTTTTTTTTTATGACAAGACTTTTTGCATGTAAGATTCCTGTTGCTCCTTGATTACCAAAGCTCTATGATTCCTAGCTCACATCCTTTCTTTCTTACATCTGAATTCAATCTGTGAAAGGGTTTTTTCTGCCTTTCCTCATACCCCACCACTATGATTGGCTTTATCTGCAGTATCTGTAAATACTTGTAAAAATCTGTAAACCTTGTCGCGTTCCACTGCGGGGAAATGCGAGGAGCTCTTTTAAAAATGGATGGTGAGGAACACAATGAAACCAAGCAAGGCAGAACTGTTTATTGATAACGAAAACGAGAAGGAAAATGAGTTGCCTGAGCGAAAGAAGAGACAGAAAATAGGCTAGAAGAGACAGAAAATAAGAAAGGAAAATGGTAAAGGACTGGGGTAGAGGAGAGAGAGGGGACAGAGAGAAAAAGAGGGTGTTACCACCAGTAAGTCAGGGCAGTGCTGTCGGTGTCTGGGCGGCGGGGGGTGCACAGGCTGCCTGCCTGTGGCTGGGCTGGGTCTTAGCGAGCCTGTGCAGCTCTTAGAGGGGCACAGCTCCACAGGCACAGTTCCTGTGGTGATGGCACCAGACACGCGGTGAGTGGGGCACTCCAATGGGAGGACCAGGACCCTGGACAGGATCGTGGCAACCAGCTGGATCGGGGCAGCAANGGCAGCAAGTCGGGCAGTGACAGCTGGATTGGAGAGGCAGGGGTTGAAGCGGGCAG
>VZRR01000414.1:0-31876 GCA_013398015.1 Oreocharis arfaki
AAGAGCTGGTCACTCAATTATTTTCAGTCTAATTTCATTTTGCTTTGCCGACCTATACATTTGCTTCAATTATTCTATTTGGTGTGTGAAACTGAGAAATAAAACATCTTGGTAAGTCTTAGACTCGTAGACTTAAGTTTGTGACCCCAAGCATATAATCTTACTTCCCTCATTTACCAATTTGTTAAATGGAGAGATAAAATCAAAGTTTACCTAATTAAGGACTGTATTGGGCTCGCATGGCCAGGTTTTGTTAGTAATTGGGCTACAAGGGTGGCTTCTGCAAGAAGAGGCCAGAAGCTTCCTTTGTGTCAGGTAGAGCCAATGCTGGCTTCAGGACAGACCTGCCGCTGTCCAAGTCCGAGCCCATCAGAGATAATACCTGAAGCAATTGTGTCCAGAGAAGAGAAAAGTGATAATGTGTTAAAGGAAAGCTCTGCAGACACCAAGGTCAGTGCAGGCGGGCAGGGTGTGCTCCAGGTGCTGGATCTGAGGTTCCCTGCAGCCCGTGGTGCAGACCATGGTGAAGCTGCTGTGCCTCTGCAGCCCATGGAAGGTCACAGAGAAGCAGAGATCCACCCTCAACCTGTCGAGGAGACCCATGCCAGAGCAGGTGGATGCCCAAAAGACTGTGAACCTGTGGGAAGCCCATGCAGTAGCAGGCTCCTAGAAGGGACCTGAAGATCTGTAGAGAGAGGAGCCCATGCCAGAGCAGGTTTTCTGGTGAGACTTTTGACCCTGTGGGGCACCCACACTGGAGCAGGCTTTCTTTGAAGGACTGTACTCTTTGGAAAGGGATCGATATTGGCGCAGTTCATGAAGATCTGCAGCCTGTGGGATGGACCACATGCTGGAGCAGGGCAAGAACTCCTCTTCCAGAACAGCAGCCAAAACAACATGTGGTGAACTGACTGTAACCACCATTCCCCCATCTCCCTGTACCACTGGGGGGCGGGGGGAGATAGAGGCTGGGGAGGAGAGAGGGGATCAGGGAAGGTGTTTTTAAGATTTGTTTCACTTCTCATTATCCTGCTCTGATTGTGATTGATAATAAATTCAATTGATATCCCCAAGCCAAGTCTTTTTAGACTGTAATAGTAATTGATGAGTGATCTCTCCCTGTCCTTAACTCATAAGCTTTTAATTATATTTTTTCTTCCCTGTCCAGAGGTGGAAAGGAGTGATAGACAGGCTTTGTGCATACCTGGCATCCAGCCAGCATCAATCTGCCACAGAAAGTTTCATAAATTGTCTGTATATGGGTTCGTGAAGTCATTGGAGTATATGGTGATGAATGATGTGTAAATAAGACACAAGTTCTTTTATAAATTAAACACCAGTTGAAAAGTATAAAATAAACAAAGGTTACAGTTAGCAATTCAAGGTGGTTTCCAGCAGTGTTATCTGTGCTATTTCAGTCAAAAAATCAGAGTATGAAGATATTTACAAGGTATTCATTCCAAAGCTGCTCTGGCTAATCTCGCAGCTCCATTTATTTCTTCCTACCACCCTCAGAAAGGTTCTGAAAGGCTGATCTTCCCTCCCAGTCATCAAAATCTATAATTTCCCAAGTACTTCATTCATAACCTTTCAAGCATGTCCACTCTCTTCTGTTCCAAGTAGTGTCTTGGTTTTGCTACCACTCCAAGATCCCTCTGCCCAGCCCTCTGGACACCATCCTTCACTGCATAATACCACTGTGCCACCCCATCTATATACCCTGCCCTGAAGTTTCTGCACTCACAAACCTCATTTTATTGCCCTCCAAGTCCTGTAAATAACATACTCAACTCCCTCGCTTTCTACCTAACTTAAAAATGCTTGACGGTCATACGACTCCTGCTGTTGCTCTCCGACTGATCATGGAAACTTGCTTTTCTTCCCCATCTTCTGTACTCCCTACTTGGCCAGGAATATAGACTTGGCTGCTGTGGGAGGGATTTACCCTAACAAGTCACTTGCCAAAATCCACTTGGATGCAAGCAACAGCACAGGAACTGAGATCCAAGAACAAAAGGGCAAAAAAGATATACGACAGCCTTGCCCAAGAAACTGTGATAGTTGTTCTTTTTTTAACCTAAATAACTTGGAGAAGGGAACAAACTTGTAATTTTTCCAGTTGGGCAAATCTGAAGCTGATGGTACAGACTTGCAGAAGGATTTGAAAGTGTTATACGAGTAACATCTGCTGATGGTTCAGCAGATGAAATTCAGTGTTGAAAAGTGAAAGGTAATACGCCCGAGGGAAAATATGACAGGAAGTTAGCTGCTACTTCTTGTGAAAGTGATCCTGAAGCTACTGTTGACAGTTCCCTGAAAATTTCAGCTCAGTGTTCAGCACCAGAGAGACAAACAATATGTTAAATAATTATATATATATTACATAATTTAGAATTATAATTATATTATATATAGTTATATGTTAATTAATGTATGATTTGCAATCAGTTTCAATGCTATGTGCAGTTCTTTTGATCTGTATCTTCATCATTAAAAAAGAATTTTAAAGAAACAGAAGAGATTTTCTCTTCAGAAGTATTTCCTACTTTGGGGCATGGGGAGGTTAGCATTTCAACTTACGAAAATAAGCTAGGTCAGGTGGACTTTAGTAGAGAAAGTTAAAATCATGATTTAATGAAGCAAGTGGATAGTGATTATTCACCATGTCTCATTATCCAAAAAATAACTAATACCTAATGAAATTATCCAGCAACAGATAAACTGGTTTAAGCACAAACATAGAAGTACCTATGATAATAGGAATATGCCTCGGGTACACATTTAGCTTGGCAAAATTCAGTCATAGGCTGGCTTTGGAAGGATAACCCATGGAAGATTTATATAGTACATGCCCTATTTCCTATATTATTAAATTAAACATCTGCCACTGAGTAGTGTCAGTAGAATTTGAAGAATTTAAAATGCTCCAGGGTCTTGCAAATACTGCTGCTGCTCTCCCACTGATCACATAATTGATACACAAGCTTAAAAAAAAAAAAAATCCCAAAACCCAAAAAATCCTACAACCCCCTCCTCCCCCCACAAAAAAAGATTTTTTTCTTCCCATTTAGTGTTCAATGCTTAGCATAATCCCACTTGACAGATCCAATATAAGAAATAGCATAAATTAGACCTGTAGACCTGTAGACCTATGGTCATTAAGTTAATAACTTGATGTATATTTTTTACAGTGATTGGCAGGTGTATTTATATTAAGCATATCCTTTTTTTCCCTGCATTATGTTACTTATGCACACTTGTTTTTACTAATATTTCCAATGGGAAATGGGTTCCTGGCCCATTTATGTTTTCCAGGATCAGACTGTGCAATAAAATCTATTTCAAAGAAAGAAGCATAATCATGCAAACCTTTGATGCTTGCCACAGCTCCCTCTGCCAAAAGAAAAGAGAAACTCCTTCAACAAAGAGAACTTCTAACAAAAAATAATTAAAAAAAAAAATCCTTACTGGTCCATAACTAGACCATTAACTCAAAATCTCCTGAAAATTAACAAGATAGTATCTATTTTTTTTTTTCATTAAAGAAATAAGAAGTAGGATTCCTGAAAAAAGATACATTTTTGACATCACACACACCATTTTTCTAAAAATACAGTGTAGCTTACTTTTGAAACCATAATATTATATTGTGAATGCCAAAGTTCCCATGTAAGTATGAAGCTGAACACTGAAGCAATAACTCTGTGTTACGATGCACAAAATGGCCAGAGCAAAGTAGCAAATGTCAATTGATAAATCAGAGACAGGGACCATGGCTTTGCATCAGGTTTTGCAAATGTTTGGTTTCATAAGCAAAGTACTGTTTCTGTTAAAATGGGAATGAGTCTATCCAATTACATCAACAGACACTAATTTAAGCCTCAGGTTTGAGGGTCTTAAGTATGTCACAAGTCAGAAGTGGAAGACATTTGTGTTTTCTGTGACGTAGTGTCACATCTAACCTTTAAGTGTTTCTCTAGAGGAGACTATGCTGATATAAATAAAGTTGAGGGATCGAAATACATATGAATATATTAGAGATATAAATAAATGTGAAGGATCATCCAGCAATCAATAAGAATGTTGTATTATCATAATGTCAGAAGAATATGTATATTTCAAAGCTATTTGTCTCAACTTTTTTTATATAACCCTCAGAATTTCTTTATCAAGAAACTGACATTCTATGAAGGAAAAATCACTGCAAACATATGCATACCCTCTAACTTTATACATTGAAATAAAAATGGCTTTCTAGGCAGCCTTTCTTTTGCTAGATAAACATTTTTTTCTGCATTTTTTTCCCCCTCCTATATATAAAGGATCAAATTAGGATGAAACTTGCATTTTCCTAATTTTGTCAGGAAATTTCTTCTTGTAGGGAAAATTTGACTGCCAACAAAAACAAACAAAAAAAANAAAAAAAAAAAAAAAAAAAAAAAAAGAGGAAAAAATAGAAGAGTGCACAACAGAAAGGGAGAAAGAGAGAGACAGGGAAAGCAGGTCTTTGAATGAAATACAATGGGTAAGTTTCAGAGATAACTAGTTTATGCTATGTGGCTTTTAAGAAAGCAGTAGGGATTTAGAGATTCAGAGGAAGAAGAGGATATCGTAGTGCAGTCAGGTTCAGTGAGCTATATAATCTACTTAAAAGTTTGATTAGAAATTCTATTGTGTCTGGACAGTAGGCAGGCTGCCTTGTAGACATGAAGGAAAGCAATGGGTTCTTAAACTTTCATGTGGCAGCACTCCCATTGTTGTCCCTTTTTATTAATGACATGGAGGCAACCAAGATAAGTCTAAATGGGCAGAGCACTGATTGGCTTAAGTGAACTTCCTATCTATAAAGCCTCGATAGTCTCCCTGTCTGCTGCATTTCTATAGCAACAACTGAAGGGCAGCAGCACATTGATGAAAAAAGTAGCAAAACACTCTCCTGCAGGTATAATTTGTTCTTATCTTAACTCTAGTTCTCTTTCAAAGATCATTCTTTCTCTTTTGGAGGATGTCAAACTGTGTTTGCTTCAGAGAGGTGAAAATGTTTAAGACTAAAACAGTCATGCCTACAGTCCTGACATAACATACACTCCAGAACACATATACAGACAAATGAATATCTCCATTCAACACAAGCATTTTGTAAATATATTTTGTACCTTGTTATTTATTTATTTTAATGCCCTCAGATACTGGGCATTATCTATACCTATAGCCTTAACCTGTAACCTATTACCTTACCTATAACTGAGGTAAATTCAAAGGATGATATTAAATGGTTTTTCTCAAATTATCATCTGGCTTTGCTATAAGAAGTACTGGAGATTATGTGTTATGAAAATATTTTAGAATAATGTGATACTAATGCAACATCTGTAAGAAAGTTATAAAAGAGAGAAGGTTGTTTGAAAGAATCTGTAAAATGTGAAACAATTTCAGTAATTCATATACTAATGAGTTCCTCTGTCTTAATTCAACGTAGTAATCACTACACAGTCTCAGATTTTTTAAAAATATGAATATGATTACCAAAATATTTTTTCCATTTCGCACTGTTGAGACAACTGAATTCTGCAAGTTTCATTAAGTGCTTATTTGCCATTAACTTTGAAGACGATAAGTATGCTGTGCTTTAAACTTACTTCACATTATTTATTCTGCAAATAATGTATTGCAAAACATTCAAAATATTTATTTATTTTATAGCATAAATAAATTTATGTTATTTACTCTGTAAACAACATAAAGAGAAGTTCAAGGTCATAGGCTAAACATAATTTTTTACTAGCCTTGCATATGAAGTAACAATACCTATACACCACACATTCATGTCATCAACCGATGCTGAAACATTTTGATACAAGCAAGAAGGTGCCATAATTATTTGGGTTCCCAACGATTTTAATTTTTCCTACAGCTTATTAAAACACTTTCCTTTCTTCCCTCTAAAGTATATTTTATTCCAAGAGCACATCAGATGATTGCATCAGTTATACCATAATGTGTTCGTGTTATCATCTGATTTGAACAGATTTTTACTTTCTGTATTCATGTCAGAGAGAGATTGTGAATTAACTGTGAAATCCTTGAAATGATGACCTGAATCTGACATAACTTGAAGTGTTTTTTGTAGTTTTTAACATAAATTTATATGAGTTTCCACTAAATTGCTTAAGAAACAGAGGAATACCACATATTTTACCCCTGCATAGCAACCTATGTTCATCAAGGTTCTGTAAATCAGAAGCAAGTTTCCTTGATTACATTTAAGGACAGAACTTCAAATATCAAGAGAGAATATGCAGAGGGAGGAGAGCTTTAAAGTTATTTTATTATATTTCATTGTAGATGGGTTTTATCCATTATATCCACTGGATATTTATTTCAGTACTGAGGACTTTAATTCTTCATTCCGTCCAACTACCTGAAGAAATTACTTGATAATTTATTGCTGACTGCTGGACACCACAAATTTTAGACTTGTAGTCCCAAGTAAATTAGGTCAACAGTACAATAACCCAAAAGCAAAATACTCACATTTCAATTTGTCACATTTCAAGAGGAAAAAACTTAATTGCTTCTTTAATTAATTATTGTAAGTTTTAACGAGGATAAGGTCTAGTTACTCTGAATTCTGTTTTACATTTCAGAGATGGTAAATAAGGCTCCTAATTACAGCACATTTTTACTTCTGCAGCAAATCCATATTCTGCTGCATGAATTCACAGAAAGAAGATGCAATTGACTTCAGACAGTATATAATATTTCCTTTCATTTCAGCAGGCATTCAGAGCTATGGAAATTACAGACCAGAGAAGACAGAAAAGACATGATCAAAACATATCCTAAACCCTGAGGTCTTCAGTGCTTGGAAAGCAACATAAACTCCTGTCTAGTCATGCTAAAAAATATCAGCATAGAATTCCAGATCAACTCTGTGCTGCAGAGAAGATATTATCTAATAGCTTTTATGGAACACTTCAATATTCATGTTGCGACCAGCAAAGCTATTTGCAGCATCATGGACACTTAAACACATAAAGAAAAATGGCACAAGGAGATAAAACCAAAATAATACTATTCAAAGTCATCAAAGAATCATTATAGGAAGAAAGGACGAACAGTTCAAATGGATAACTCTGAGGAATAGCAATGTACTTTTCCTTGCTGAATATTTGACCAGGGATGATTAGAAAAGTGTGTCAGAGACAGGAGAAATAATCTGGAGAAATCTCTGCAGCAGAAAATGTTGCCATTTGTGGTGGGTTGACCTTGGTTGGACCAAGCCACTCTATCACTTCTCCCCTCAACTGGATAGGGGAGAGAAAATATGATGAGAGGCTTTAGATAAAGACAGGGAGAGATCACTCAGCAAGTACCATCACAGACAAAACAGATTCCACTTGGATGTGGATGTAATAATTAATCTAACTTATTGCCAATCAGAAGTCAAGCAGGATAATGAGAAATAAATCCAAATCTTAAACCACCTTCTGTGCACCCATCCCTTACTCTTGGGCTCTGCCTGTATTCCTACCTCTCTAGGTCACATTTACTTTTAAATAAAAGCCACACTATTGGCTTAGGCATATGGTCTCGTTTGCACCTTAATTGCGGCAGAGGCATCTCTTATAATTGAATCATAACAGTTTGTCATATCCACAAAGTCAGAGGACACAACCAAGTGGTGCTTTTCAGTCAGCAGCTATTGAACCAGTATTGCTTATATGAAAAACATAATTAAAGTGTTAATTACAATTCTAAAGGAACAGAAATATGTAAATCATGACACAGCAGAAATTGACGTGCTGTAAGTCCCTAAATAGAAAAATCATGCTTATAGCTTTCCTCAACAATGTGATATAGAAAGCAAAGATGAATTGCATAAAATACAGAATTAACAATCCTTGTCTTGAAGAAAATGGGAGTCATAAAACATTTTGGAAATGATGAAATACAGTAAACTGAAACAACATAAGATTGAAACAGAAAAGATTTCCTATATTTTCTTTCCAGACAAGTAGAATTTGTGCAAATTAATTCCTTGTGTTCTCCTGTTTTTAGAAAGCTACACAGAGCAAGATTAAGGCATGGTTACCTCATAGAAAAGCAGAGAAACTATAAGGAAAATGTCCAGCTGTGCATTGTGAGGTCATCATAGCAACACGAATCCCCAAACCAGCACGGTGTCTGATGACATGTGTCTGGTGTGTCCTCCCTCTTCAGGGTGAGAAATTGTGAAGGGCAGCTGCAGTAAGGCTGAGCATTATCTTAAAGCTGCAGTCATTCAAAGGAAAATCACAAAGAGAATTCTCAAATTGTAAAGAAAATAGTTAATGATCATCACAGGATAAATGGCATACATAGGAAACTGGGAAGATATGTATTTGAAGAAGCCAGAATGGCAGTGAGGAAGAAGCATCAATTAATTTGTGAGGTTATGGAATTTTTCATCCTATAGAGAGTTTAGATCATGTTACTTAAAGGATCTAAACTGCTTTATCATGGGACAGTTGCTCTGGAGTTTATTCCAAGTATCTTTGGAAGTCAACAAAACAATGTAAAAGATTACTAAAAAAAGAAAGTTGATATTCTATCTGCTCATGTTTCAAGGGTAAAGCAAATTTTTTTTTTGTCTTTGGCTATGATAAATGGCAACAGGATCATGGGAACTTCCATCAGGTCTAGCAGACATATTAAAGCAAAGTGATTTTTCATTTCAGGGGAGATGTTGCAGTCTTTTCTGAGGAACTAACCAAATTGGTTCACATAGTTTTAAGGTCTGCATATAATGGGGTGGATGATATTTCTTTCACATAATGAAACAAGCTGACTTGGATTGTGGTCCAGGATGAAGACAAATGAAAGCAGGTGCAATGGGAGGACAAAGGTGGTTATGGCCAAAGGAATTTGAAGCCTGTGGGAAATATCTTGGAGAACGATGTTAATCCTTTCATAACGAAAAAGAAAGAATTTAAGAGGACTGGTAATAGTAAGATACCTACTGGAAACAGTAGTTACAGTAATTCAAATTAGTTTTTGCCTTGTGTTCTTCCAATCCAGAAGTGACTGCAGGTTAGGCTAGTGATGAAATCCGAGTTCAGAGAAATCTTAGTCCCTTCCACTTTCTCAGGTGGCATCAAATAAAGGTTTCTGTGTATATTTTAGAGAATAAGGAAAACTGAGCACTTTCTGGCATCTAGCCAGCCTCCACTGGGGTGTTAAATGTATCACAAATGAGCTTGGAGGACAGGCAGCAGCACCTGAGCATTCAGAGTAAAGCAAAAGGAGAAAAGTTCAGCTGTGCTCTCTTAAAGACCTTGGCCTGTGATGCCCACAGGATGGGTGAAAAGAGAAAAAAGTCATCTTATCCCTAACTCCTGAATAATGTTTTGAATTGAAGAGTGCAAGGAAGTAAGTACAGAACATTTTACCTCTGAGAAAGAAATCAATGAGCAATTTCATAAATGTTTTTCATGTGATGTGTCTGCCCCCTGGGGTCGTCACAGAAAAGCTTTTTTGAAAAAAAAAAAAAAGATAGATCTCACTGAACTTGAAAACCGTCTTGTAAATCTCTTCTTTTCAAGAAATTCAGATAAAAACGCTAAGGCACCATTGACTGTTACAATTTATCACTGATGACTTTGTGTCTGGAATAAGAAAAAGAAGTCCATGTAATATTGCTCAAATCAGTTAGGTTAATCCTTCAAAATCATAACACTGTTTTAAACATCAGAAAATGAATGTTTCTCTCTATTTTTTTTGTATAGCAGTTTGAAAACATAAATATACAAACTTGAGTTTGTTGGTGAAGCACTGTTCTGGAGCTGTGTTGGCCCATCCTGTCTCCTTCCTTTTCTTACATGATCTGTTCTCCAAATCACAGAAGTATATTTTGCTCCCACTATGAAATATTAGAAAAGTAAGGATATAAGAAGACAATAGGGCAGATTGCAGTCATCAGGCACGGGACTTGCTCAGACAAGTGTACTGACCACCCACAGTTTACAACCAAACACTTTTATACCCCATTCTGTTTGCTCCTCCTTTGCTCCCTTCAGTGTCCCCTTCCCATGCACATCGCCTCATTAGTTAGCACATTCCCAACAATTCCCTCAGGTTCTCATAAGTCTTCATAAGTCTTGCTCCTGAGGCCTTTCACTATTTTGACTGCCTTCCTCTGGACACACTCCAGAAGCTTTATATTCTTCTTAAACTGAGGCGCCCAAAACTGCACACAGTACTTAAGTACTCTGAAAATTCAATGAGGGCAAATTCTGGGTCCTGCACTTGGGGAGGAATAACCCCATGCACCAATACAGGCTGGAGAAAGCACCTGTGGAAAACCTGCTAGAAAGGAGTTCTGCAGAGAAGGACCTGAGGGTCTTGGGGGACAAAAGTTGTCCAAGAGTCAGCAGTGTGCCCTTGTGGCCAGTAAGGCCAAGAGCACCCTAGAGTGGATTAGGAAGATCACTGCCAGCAGTTTGAAGGAGGTGATCCTGCCCTTCTACTCAGCCCTAACAAGGCCACATTTGCAGTGTTTTGTGCAGTTCTGGGATCCTCAGTACCAGAGAGACATGGAGCTCCTAGAATAGATCCAGTGGATGGCAACAAAGATCAAAAGACTGAGTAACTCTCTTATTAGGAAAGGATGAGGGGTCTGAGCCTGTTCAGGCTCGAGAAGAGATGTCCGAGAGGGCACCTCATCTATATCTATCCGTTAGGTTACTGACAAGAAGATAGAGCCAGGCTCTTCTTGGTGGTGGAGAGCAATAGGACAAGAGGTAATGGGCAGGAACTTCAATCTGAATATGATGAAATTCATTACTGTGTGGGTGACCGTGCACTGGAACAGATTGCTCAGAGAGGCTGTGGAGTCTCCCCCACTGGAGATATTCAAGAACTGTCTGAATGCAATCTTGTGCCATGTGCTCTAGGATGACCCTGCCTGCGAAGGGAGGTTGCGCCAGGTGAACCACTGTGGTCCCTTTCAACCTGACCCATTGTGTGATTCTGTGAGGTGAGCCACACCAGCGCAGTGTAGGGCAGGACAAGCACCACTCTTGACTGGCTGGAGATGCTGTGTCTGATGCACCCCAGGGCACAGCTGGCCCTTTTGGCTGCTGAGGAACACTACTGACACATTGTCAGCAAACATCCAGATATCTTTCCATGGGGCTGCTCTCCAGTTGCTTGTTCCACAGTTTGTATATATTTGTATGTATTTCCAGAGAACTGAGTATTTGTTGCAGATATCTGTAGCTTATCTGTGAAACAGAATTCTGGGGGAATTCAAATGGTGGATCTAAAATCAAATGTACAATTAGAATAGAGTTGCTTCCAGTGCATATAATCAGGGAGCTCATATCGCTCATCCAGAAAATGAAGAAAACATTTAATAAAATTCCTAATATCAGGTTTGAAAGATTAAAACCAAACAAATTTCTCTTTCATTTTTCCTCTCCAAAGTTTCATATAATTTCAACTAGACAAATAAACTCTGGATGCATCAGTTCAATTACTATACTCATTATTCAGTGCAACTATATTATTCAATTAAATTGAAATTAAAACTAAATTGAAATTACAATCTGAATAAACTACTGCAGGAAGTTATAAGTAATATTGTATTTGTGCTACACTTCTGCATTTCATTTTAAATTCACATGAAAATATAATTAAATCAGTATTACTAACTTACTTTAGTTTTATGTTAATCATATTTTAATGGAAACACAAGAAGAAACAGGAAAATCACAATTAAGTCAGCATTTTATTTGCAGGTCTAAAGGCAAGTCCTTAGAGTTGAGGTTTTTTCAAAGACTATGCTTTCCACGTGGCTCGCCTGTGATAAGGAAAATGGAAAAGGTAAGTAAAGTACACAAGAACAAGCTTTAGATGTTTTTGGACGGTCTGTAATACCTTCATGTCTCATTGCCAAAAGATTGTAAAGCAAACTGCTCCTCAGTGTAATATCAAAATCAGATCTGAAAAGATATCCAAATGGTTGTTGGGATGTCTTCAGCTTTATGGAATATAGCTTCTGTCATTATTCCCTATTAGGAAGGCTTATTTCTTGACTGCTAGCATTACCAAGACAGCATTAATATACACATATTTGTATCTATATATAGTAACATATCAAATCTCCAGGTTTATACTTGACACAAGGCAGTGCACATAAGGCCATATATTGACACTGTGCTTCTCATTTATAATCAGCACAAAATGCAGGTCATTTTACAGTTATGGATCAAACTTTAAATACATGTTTTGCTGGAAATTGTGTTGAAAATGCTTATTCAATCTAAATTTTAAAAAATATTTATGGTTATGTTTAAAATCAATTTTATTCAGCAAAACTAACTTAAAATGTGTGGTTAGTGTTTGAGGCTGAAAATTAGAGTTTTTGTGGTTTTATAAGGTATTCCTACTATGGCACAATCATGTACAAAATGAATTTGTGTGGAACGCCACATGTAAAAATTGAAGTGGTATAACTGTGAGAGAGCAACTTTTTCGTTCCAATTAATAGTTTAATAGTGATCCAATATAACTAGAAAGTTTCTACAACTGCTCAAGAATACCTCCAGTGGTCTTCTTCATGTATGAAAGTGATGAGAAACCAATCTTCAAAAGCAGTTTTGATATAATTTCTTTCAATAAAAACTTCATGTTTAAGAAAATGCATTTAATTTAAAATATTGTAGTTTTTGTTTACATTTCTGATTTAAAAAAAAGAAGAAAAGAAGTTAAGTATACTTTAAGCTGGCAAATTACTGCAGTAGTTAATGTAACAAGATAAAGATTAATACATAATTTTTTATGCTAGCAGAAGAAAAAACCTGTGGAACTGATGGACCTCTCTGAAGAACAGTTGTTTACCACCTGCAAAAGTTCAATTTTTGTTTCCTTTATGAGGCATTTTCTTAACCTTCAGAGACTTCTGAAGAAGCAGACAACTCTTCAGAAAGCTGGGACTATGGATTTATTTCCGTGAAACCCAGAGTGTCTTTTAAGAAAATCCCACCGTATCTTTTTTATCTGATCATTTAAGTGATCTTTGATGACAGTGCAGAGTATGCAAGGGAAAAAAGTGTAATGCAAACATAAAAACCCAGCAGTGTATGCTAGACAGAATTTAGAGAATATCACAGAGATGCCACCACATCATTTATTATCAAAGCAAAAGAAAACATGAATGCAAGACAACAACTACTGAAAGTGCGTGATCTGTGTTTTTAAAAATACCTGAAAATACTAAACCAGAACAACATTACTAACACCTTCCATTATTAATGAGCATGCAGCTCACAAAAATTTCCTATTGTTCTGTTTAAATACAGATTTTTTAAAAGATGTCTAGCAGACGCTTTTGAGTTTAGGTATCTGCAGGAGAACGTTACTCTAAGGAGTTATATATGGGATGTACGTACTTATCCACTAGGAAAGGATGATCCTTTTAGCTGCAAACATACTTTAAGAAACAGCTTTTTCTCTTACACAGCAAAATCGTTTAATGACAAATATCTCTGAAACCCTTTGTCTCAAGCTTAAGTGCCTGATTTAACACCAGATTTATCCACTCAAAACTTGCCCCCTCCCTACTCTTGGTAACCCATCATTTGTACTCGTACAGCGGCTGTTTTCCTGAAGACTGAGAGGAAATAAGACCTTTTTTCTCGAAGCAGTTGTCAATAACTGTTCATTGAGCCACTGGTAACAGCATTCCTACAACTGTTTCTGTAATCATTGGTATTTCTTGATGAGTGATAGAAAAGCTTTTTAAATAAACCTGCTGAGTACTTTTGTTGAGTGTCAGAAAAACTCACAGTTACAGAAAACATTTGATTGGAAAATATGCCATGACTTTCCCCAAATCAATAGCTATAATTAAATTACTATAAGGTGACCCAGACCTAGTTCTTCTGTTCCATCAGTTAGCTTAAACTAATGGAAAAAAAGTTATTTCATAATTACAATATATTAAGAAAATAACCATTGTATTTCATATTATTTATATCTGTTCATATTCCTACAGTACAGTAAATTATACTGTATTGTAAGACAATTAATTACTTTTGCTGACATATACTCGAGTGCCCTTTAGAACAAATATCAGTTTCTATGAATTTTTAAGATTAAAATCAGAATGAAATTGAGAAAGCAAGTAGGATAAAGGACCTACTTATGAAAGGCGGATTATGGCAGCTCTGATTCCTTCAAGTGCTGGGTTTTTTCGTAATTGGCTCTGAAAACCTTCTAGCAAAGATGATTACAGCAACCAGTCCTACTAGGCTTAATAAATTATAATTCTTTCTAGAGTACTGTCACAACAAATAAAATCAGTGTGACTACTAACATGCTAACATATTAGCCTGTGGAGGTCAGGCAGAATCTCATCCATGAGATTCTATTAATTTTTATCTTGAACATCTGAACATTATTGTTCATCAAATGTGATGTGTGCCATCACATTTTTTCAAGGTGTGACTGCAATTGCACGCTTTCTATTTAAAAAAAAAAATGACGTAAAAAGCAAGTGAAAACTAAAAGTCTACAGATTCTATTTCATAGAGATAGTAATTTCTGTGTTGTACTGGGTTTATCTTTTAGCATCAGACTACTCTTGGTGAAGATATTAAGACGATGCTGCAACACAAAATTGTAAGTTTCTCTTATGTCTCTTGCAGGTCCTGCAGGAGAGAAGTCTGCTAAGTTTATTCTTTATGTTTAAAAAAAAAGAAAAAGAAAATGTAAAATACAAATAAATGCAATTTAACTATTATGGTCTGAAGTGGGATTTTTTAACATTAAAAATGGAGATTAGCTATTAGGCTGATTTCAATTAAGCATGGAACAGTGATCATACAGCCAGTGCTACTAGAATCTCTATTTACATATTTATTCCATCTATACACTTCATAACTGTAAATGATTGTGATGATGCAATTTTGCAACACATGAGAAATTTATCTTACTGAAAATCCAGATTTCCTTTGCTATGAGAATGTTTCTGAATGTTGCTAGTATATCTTGCAAAAGCAAGACTTGAAGACAAGTTGGATAAACACTACCCTAATGGAAAACCCATATTTATAGTGCACTTGGAGAGCTGGGGCAGAGAAAAACTGATAAACTACCTCAGATGTTTTTATTAGTGGAATTCTATTGGTAAACTTTGTTTTATGCATGAAGAATATTCTTTTAATCCCTCACTTGCAAGAATGTTATAATTTTTGTTATTTTAAGACAATAAAGATATTAGAGACTAGTGTGCAAAGGTGAATATTATTTAAAAAAATATTTTCAGAACTCAGCTGAATGCTGTTTAATGGAGTGATTGAACAAATGGTTCATGAATGAAAGAAATTGTTGCAGTTTAAAAAAAAAAAAAAACTAAAGCAATAGTGAAAAACATAGAGACCCCTATAGGCACAGAATAAATGCTGTGCTGTACCAATGCTGCACATTTCCTTCTCTTTTCCTCCCTTGCCCTAGTTTCCCAGGGGGTTCAGCTGACTAACTCCTGGGAAAGCTGGAATTTTGCATCCAAAAATTCAGGCTCGTGACTTTACTCTTCACCTGACCCATATTCTTCATAATCAGTGTACAATCACTACAGCTCAGCATGCCTCAAATAATCGATAAATTAAAATAGAGAGGATTGTTTAAATGTTCATAGTAGAAATTAAACCTATTGTACCTCTTTTGCACCCAAAAGTGGGTAGCTACTGGGCTCCAGTTTCACAAGTACATTTCATCTGCCTAAGATTGGGTGTTGAGCCTACACAACAGTGTCTGAGTTGTTACCACTCTGTTCTCTGACAGCTCAGCACTCGTCAGACCCATTACTATTCATGATGAAATCTTCTTATAAAGCTTCACAAGAAGATTCTTGTTATGTTTTTTTTTTCCTTCTGGGACCTTTCAGCTTAATACAATGACAGTCTCCCTATCAACAGAGACAGATGTGCAACTAAAATCTTTCTACTTTATCCTACTCTACAGTTTGACCTTGGATGACAGCTGTTTGCTTCAATATATAATATGGCTATCATAGAGAGATCTTCAATAATATTTATTAAGGCTTTTTTTTTTTTTTCTTAGTGGTTAATATAAAAGTTATTCAAACATTTAAGGTATCTCTGAGTCCTGCAGAGTCATAAGTTTTACATTCAAGTTTTTCAGAAGAAATCAGTCATGATGCAACTACTTTATTATTTCACAAAATGAAGAACTAATTTTTAATATATATTTAATTTTACATCATTAACGTTGACAGAACTGCTTTTGAAAGAGAAGAATGGGATGAATAAGGTGACAGGATATGGTCTGTTATGTGATAATTCCTGCCACATGCTTCCTTTGCTGTACTTTCAGATGGCTAAGTTTAATATTTTAGAGATAAATAAAGAGAAGATGTTAATATGGGTATGTGCATATATATCTGTGCTTACTTGTGCATAATTTAAATAGGCTCACAAATATGTGCCTCATATGTGAAGACATACTAATATCAGTATACATCCCACCCTACCTTAAGGAAGTAAGGAAGATATCTATTGGAACTTTATGGAAAAGTAGCTTTCTATATGGCCAGTGCAGAGAAAATCTCCACTAGAAAAGTCATATATTTAATATATTTTCTCTCAACTAACTTTATAGGGAGCTTAGGGCAACCCTGCTGCTTGTTTTAAGTGTCTTATTTTTATACCTAAATAGGTGGCATTGTACATATGGCAGATGGGTCAAGGCTAAAAAAAAGTGAAAGAAGTAGTTTTGGCCACATCAGCTTTTCTGTGACAGCTCATTTTTCTGTAGAAAAAAAATCTTTTACTTCACCATGCCTTTTTCTGATCCTTTCCTTTTCTATATCCTTTGATTAAAGCCTTAATCAGTGAAGGCTCAACAATTCAGGAATTTCAGTTTTATACTGCTGCAAAGTCCTGAGGATTTAGAAAAGGCTTTTGATGGGAGTCATTCATGAATATTATGTGCATTCTACTGATTCCCAGACAAAGCTGTCAGCATGGTTGGATGTTTTTAAACAGGCAGTGAACATTGTATCATTAATGACAGCAAACAGTAGAACATGTGACAGTCGTGGGAAATAGGTTATGGTTGCTATGATAATCACACTAACACAAAAATCTATTTAAAAAAAAAAAATATGTGACTGAGAACACAGGTGCTCTTTTATCTATATTACCTCAGGATAATGCAAATAAATATAAGTTACATCTGTCTTCCCTACTGCGGCCATCTCTGTTCAGGAAAGATTTACCCCAGGAAAAAGCGGTAGAAGTTTCTCCATGACCAAGTACCTTAGGGAAGTTTCTTACTCATAAGAACATTTAACATTACACATGACTTCCCAAGAGTTCTGACATTAATAAGCTGCTTAAGGAGAGTGTTGAATCAGTGGACACTTTGACAGTCTTCATTGCAATCACTTCCTCTTCACTTTTAAGTCTGTTTTGGTTTCTGGAAGATTCCTTAATAAAAAGAAGAAATGAAATTTGATCAAAGGTAGGCATTCAAGAAAAGGTTTTCAAAAGCAGATAGTCTGTTTGTGCCTGTTCCTGTGTAAGGAACATTAGGCCAAGCTTGAAAACCTTTGAAAATGCCTACCTCTCTCAGAAACTGTTGTGTCTTCTAAGTAGTCAGTATGATTATATGCCCAAAGATAGCAAAGGCCACTGGCATGACATTAGTCAAGCTTATGTGCTGGAATCTAGATGATGCTATAATTAAAATACTGACTCATCCAAATGGGGAAGAAACTACAGATAATGTGGTTATCTCTTTCTCCAATTTATCAATGTCTTATCTTACACAAATAAAAAAAAAGTAAAATGTTAATTAATTATTTAATTTAAATATCTGGTTTAAATGTCTGTCATTTCCAACTAAGGTGGCATCACAGAAAAATTCTTGTTCTGAACAACATGAAAACAGCAGGAAAAGGAGGAAAACAATAAGAGAGACAAATACATTCAAATTAATTGAGAGGGATAACTAAAAACAAATAGCTGGTAATGTACATAAATAGAAAAGTAATGCTAGAAGAGGATTACCAAAATTATAGTCCAGTAACGGAATATCTTTGGGCTTCGAACAGGCTGAGATATATTCTGATATAATCACAATTCTGAGAGAGGCCTGAGACCGTTAATGACCCCTCATAAGGAACAAGCAGAAACAAAATGGAGACCAAGAAAAGGTATTTAACTCAGGATCCTTAAACTGATATTAAAATAAAAATACAATCAGTATTTGTTGAAATATTAATATTAATATGTTAAATATTAATATGAATAACTAAATGAGAAACAGATTACCCTTCTGGCCCTTTCTTCAGTGAAGGGAGCTTTGTTGTTGGTTTTTTTCCTGCAAGACTGACAGGTAAGCAGGATTCTCTGAATTTATACACAATGACATCATTATTCACAGAAGAAAAGGTTTGACTTAAGCAAAGTAATGGATGTCATACAACTGTATGAACTTTAAGGTAATTAAACCCCATTAGGGATTAGGTAAATGCTAAACTTTTGAAATGCTTGGCTGTAACTTTTCACTTGACTAGAGACTCAAGATACAGATTCACTGGAAGTTTTATGGCATCATTATCCAATAGACTCCTAAAAGTACATTTCAGCAGTCTCAGTTTCTAGTGTAGTTTTCACCCATAGCTATCAAAAAGATGCCAGTGTGTCTACAGATTTAGCCTCTCTGAACTTGTTTTAAATAGTCATTGGATAAAACATAAAACCAATATAGAGGCATAGATGAAAATGTCATCTAATTCTGTCCAGAAATTGTCCCCTAGCCACCATATCAGAAAGGTTGTAGATAATCTTCTTCACTATTTTTTTCTTAAAAAATTAATCCTTAGGTCTGTAGTACAGTGAGGAACAGATGCATAAGAATATGTCCACAAAAAAAGAACAGCCTGACAAAAACTTAAAAGAATACAGGTTTGATCTCTCCTACAGAAAAGAGGAGTGTACAATATCTTAACTGCATATTAAGTAAAATAAATATTTGCTTTGTTTTTGTTAGAGGTTCATTTTTTTTTCTGGGTTGATTGTATTTTTTTTTTTTTTTTTTGGGNATTTTATTTTTTTTTTTTTTTTTTTGAGGAGGTAGTGTGTTTTTAATGGAATGAGGTAAAATACTGGATCAATTATGTGGTATAAATTCTGGCCAAAGGTGTCTAGTAATTTTTAAGATGCATAAATTCTGGATAATAGGTTTCTGCTATATGTATTTCTGGTTTTGGAGCGTCTTACTGATCAGATTAGGGATATTTCTATTAATATTACTGGTTACTGAGAGTCCCTTTCCTGCATGTTTAGCCATTTCATAGAATCATAGAATGTTTTGGATTGTAAGGGACCTTAAAGATCAGCTAGTCCCAACCACCCCTGCCGTGGGCAGGGAAACCTCTCACTATAGACCAGCTTGCTCAAGCTCCATCTAACCTGGCCTTGAACACTTCCAGGGATGTGGGTATCCACAACTTCTCTGGGCAACCTGTTCCAGTGCCTCACCACCCTCTCATTGAAGAATTTCTTGCTCAAGTCCAATTCCAATCTATCCTCTTTCAGTTAAAAGGCATTGCCCCTTGCCCTGTCACTACACACCCTTGTAAATTTTTTTACTCTGTCTTTCTTATAAACTTCCTTTAAAGTATTGGAAGCTTTTGTGAAAGTGTCCCCAGAGCCTTCTCCAGGTTAAACAAACCAAACTGTCTGAGCCTTTCTTCATATGAGAGGTGCTCCCATCACCTGACCATATTCATGTCCCTCTGGACAAGAGGTCCACACCTTTCTTATAAGCCCCCAGAGATGGATGCGGTACTCCAAGCAGGGTCTCACGAGAGTGAAACCTGTCGGCTGCCCTTCTTTTTGTGCAGTGCACGATACAATTGTGTTCTTGGGCTGCAAGAGCATATTGTCACACACTACAGCCAGAATGTGATTTCAAGGCTTCTGGATTCTGCAGTGGTAGTCAGGTATTTAAAAATGGTTATGTTGGTACTGAGTGTTGAAATATTTAGAAGTGTGTCTACACATCAAAGCTGTACTTCTACCCAAGTGATAGTGGGCTGAATGAGGATGAGCATACCGAATTACTTACCTTAAGCAAAACAAAATACTGAGATTATAAATATCCAGCAGATAAGATTGAGGTTATATCTACAGTAGCAACATATTTTTCATAAGAAAAATTTTCCTGTTCTTCAGCAGGAATTGATCAGTAAATCAAAACAATTTTTATGAGGCCTCTGTGTCTACAGTGTTGGTTGCTTTCTTGCTTTTCCTTTGGAATAGATTTGGTTGATGGCTTAGACAGAATATCAGGCATGCTGTTTGAAGAGATATGGTAGAACAAGCACTTCAGCATTAGGTATTGGAGAGCATTTGACAAGCACCTGGAACGAATTTCCAATTAAGTTTTCTCCATAGGGAGGATTGGGCCTTTTTTTTGGGGGGAAAAAAAAAAAAAAGTAGAAAGGAATAGTTCACTGTCATCTAGCCTCTTTAAAACTGTGTCCAAAAAATGGCAATGATTGGCATGTGATGATCAGAAAAATTTCTTCAAAAACCATATTTATGTTCCAAACTACAGTTTAAAGTAGATGTGGCCTAAGGCAACTTATCTTTCACTAAAGCCATAAGCAACAAAGGAAAACATTTTGGTGAAGTTATTTCCTGATAACTTCAGGATAAGTTATTTCCAGTCCAAAACTGTTATGAACTAATGATGCTATGGGACTTGAATTCATTATTATTTTCTGAGTCTGTCTCTAAGAACTGGCCTTTTTTTCTCTTTTTTCCTTAAATAATTTATTTTATTATTCTATTTAAGCAATTAAAGATTCAAGTAGCAAAGGTGCCAAATCCTAGGCATGATTTCTGTATCCACTGATAAACCTGTTCTTGTCTTTCATGTGACAAGATCAAGGTCAAAAATATGCTGTCTGATAATGAAAAAAGGGTATGTATACTAACCATGGCTATGTTAAATTTTCCATGCCCAGAAATGATGAATGAAATAAATTTCAGTGTTAGAAATTTTTCTGCATTACAGTAATAGATGATTGTAAGAATATTTTTACTTGCGAACGAATTATTTCAATAGTTGACAAAATGAAGATGTTGAATCAAAAGTTAGGGAAATTATGTCTGTATGTTCAGTGACTCACAAGGATGTAGGGTTTCATACATTGATATAATTGTTTGATACTTGTGTAATGGACGATGTGAGGTTTTGTTTCATCAGTTTTCTTATTTTCCAATCTTAATTAATACATTTAACAGTTTGGAAATTCTGACAAATAATTATCCCTGAAAAAGAATTTTGTCAAGAATGCTGTAGAGTATTTATTCTATATCTCTAAAATATTGCTTAGTAACTAAGGTTGTGTGTATGCAATATTTAAATGTTCTTTCTTTTTTGTAAATGGAGAAAAATGTTAATATTTTGTCTTACCCCAGAGTAAATGTTTATCTCAATAAATAATGATTTGATGACATACATATGCCAAGTACTGGTTAATCTGAATTCAGTTTCAGTTTCCAATTAGACATCTGTTAAAGTCCGTAACAAGAAATCTAATACAGTTATGTTGTAATTTGTTAAAGAGATTAATGATTCACAGTGTTAAAGTGCCTGTAAATGGAGTTCTTACGTGAGTCATTATGTAAGTCAAAATTAAACTCTTTTGCTTTTATGGAAAATGTTTCCAACTTGTGTTATTACCAGCAATTACAACATCAAAACATCCCAAAAAAAGAAAAAGATCAAATGATATTTTTTTTGCCATCATTCCATAATTGGAATACTTGTGCTTAAAGGTACTGCCAAGACTAATGAAAAACCATGTTTTTTCTCTTTTTTTCTTTAGCATTTTGACATTCCAAGATTTTAATGAAAATATTCATAGAACTCTTAGCTGTACATTCTCCAAATCGATGGGAAAATTTGTGAAATAGCATTAATTATTTGGGTACTATAGAATGAGTCGCACAAAAAAAATCTCATATACTGAGCTCATTATTCTAAGAATTTCAAGTGCAGGACGCATATTATGTCCGACAGTCATTTGCAGTCGTTCAGAAGTCAGCAGAAACTCAGTATGTCAGTTACATATCACAGCTGAGTTAAGCAAGTTTTTTTTACCGCCTTCAAATTTAAAGTATTTTTTATTGTTTGGTAAATTTTTGCCTTAATTTGCTTTGGGCTTTATATTTTAAGAAACGTTCTGGAAGATAAGGACAGAAAATTTCCTTTGGCAAAATAAATAAGCAAGTAAATAAATAAATAAATCTTATATGTCAGAGAAGCTACCACGGGCTTTGAGAGCCCAGCAACTTATTGGGTGAAAAAAATGTTGACAATCTGTTTCCTCGCTTTGTAAGGGAAGCCATTCATGCTATATCATGTGAAACATTCCCCTCACATGTCTTAGAAGGCAGATGGTATTCAAGATTTTCTCCTGCTGCTCTTGGAAGAAATCTTTTTCCAACACTGTCTAGCCTGTGTGTGGCAATACCTTCTCTTACTTGCCATGTAGATGGATGGTTCAAAGTAACACGACTCTGCCCATAGTTCCTGTGTACCTTTTTAGAAGGTAGTGACCTTTAGAATTTGCAGAATTGTGTCTTTCTAAATTACGACAACAGCTCCTTACTAGCAAAAGCACAGAACAATTCACAGTTGTTTCCAATTGTGAAAGGACATGGTGAATCAGAGAGAACACAATGTACAAGGTCAAAATTCCATCTGGTTTGCTGGAGCAAGCTCGGTGGTGTTCAGCATGAAATCAACAAGTTCTATTTCATATGTATTGTGCTTCAGAAGATGTCATATTTAGAGTAGTTTATAAAAAAAATATGGCCTTGTAAAGGTTCATATATACTTTCTGACATACTTAAAATAAACTAAAACCCATGACATTTAGAAGAAAGACATAATTTTTCAATGGAGACAAAAAAAGTTACCTATCCAATGTTAAATGAAAAAAAAAAAACAAAAAACAAACCACTTGTACTTTCATAATGTTAGGGAACAATTTAAATCCCATATCTGCCTGGAAAATCATCAAGAAATCTGAAAGCAGTATATGAAAATTGCAACACTACCACAGATAAATATAATTATGTGCAATATATAGAAAAAAAATTTATATAATCTGTTAAAAGTTATTCCACAGAACAGTAATATATTTGAACACTTAAATACAAGGAATTTCATTTTAGAAGCAAACATAGAAAAATATTATCTTTGGCAGAATATTTCAAACATTAATATATTGCCATAAAAAATAGTCCCAGCTTAAGATCTTATTTTTAAATCTTTAAACTCAGGATCCAATACTACTGTGAACACCTTAAGTCACATGATTAGCATGAAATAGATGTTGAGACATTTTCTATACCATTACAAATTACTGGAGCTGTAGGCACTGAGATGTGAATTCCTCTCTTCATCTCAAATGCCTGAGTTAAATCCCTTTTTTTCCCTACACATTCAGTATAATCATGTAATTTAAAATATTCTGAGCATTAAAAACAAAAGAAAACAAAAACAAACAAATAAAACCCATTCCTAACAAATCAAAGCTACACTGAAGTGGATAGTTGAAACTGTCAAGAGGAAATGAGGGACATTCCTGACTTTTGGACATCATGAATAGAGTTCTGGCATACTTGGTTATCCACAACTCTTTCTGATACAACTGGACTCTGATAGAAGCATTAATATATTGCTTTTCTTTTTTGTACAATATTTGCTTCTCACATGCTTTTTTACAAGTGGTTAGGTACTCACAGACTTAGCTTGTGTAACAGCTCAGAAGGACTTAAGTCACACCCATCTTAAAATGAAAGATTTAACTGCATGGATGGGTTTCATGTTAACCATGGACAAGTCATCCAACTGAAGAATTACACTTGAAAAGGGAGTGTAAAACCTAATTGGATGTACTAGACTACCCCAAACTGTTACTCCCTGGACAAATTCAGAATGCATTGCCAAGAGTCTCTGAAATGCAGCTAAACAAAGTCGATAGCAAAGGGCAAAACTAGACTGTCTGCCTGATGTGTGATTTCAGGGGGAAGTAGTCCCCTTTGAAAACAATATCTGGAAAATTTTGACAAAACTACAGGAAACTACTTTTATACATTTCCACGACAGTGATTTTTATCTTGTACCGGAGCAGCTATGACTATCAGAACAGCTATACTTCTGTCTTTGTTTTTAATTATCCTGAAAGGCTTTAGTTCACTTATGCTCACACATATTAATAATTAATTTTCATTTCCAAATTAGCCACTGCCACACAGCTGTGCTGCATCAGATGACTCCATGAATCACAGGTGGACAAAACTCCTCGGGCGAGAGTAAAATGATGGAACTCAATGTAATTGCCAAAATATCGGTCTCTAGTGTCATTTGAAGATGAGTAATTTTAGATGTATGCTGGTGTCTATCTACAGTAGAGGTGTCTCATAAATCATGTGTCACATCTGACAGTGACATGAGGATGTCTAGGATGCCTTAAGAGTGTTTTAGGTGGCCCTAGGCACATGTGTTTAAGCAATTGATTTGTGTCCACGGTATCAGATGCTTTGGCCAGTCCACTGTTAGCACTGTTAGAAGATTATAATGAGTCTGTATTGGAAGATATTTGTGAAATACAAATAATAAATTTTGATTTATAGAAGGTTTTTAAAATATGTACTTAGTGTTGCAGCCATTTGCTTCAGGGCCCTGGATTGCATGCTTTCCACAGAAAAGAGATTCCAGATCAGGAAAACATAAGTCCTAAAACTCTTTTGTTTCATGTTTTTCCTCTAGAAACTTTGGCATATGATGGGCCATATTTGAAATTCTCTATTTGAAGCTCAGCGAGGTTACCATGTGAGAGTATCTGTGGCAGTCCTGTGGCAATTTTGGACTCCTACTAGATCATAATGGATCTGGAAGATTGTAATGTCTTCTCCCAAAGTAATTCCTTAGTTCTGGGAGGACATTCATCTGATTGGGTCTGAAAGTAACATTTTCCATGGGTTTATGGTTTCATTGCTTGAAAGAGACAGTCATTTATACTGTAATACTTTGCAAAGTTGTTGAGACAGAAGTAACTGAGAAGAAGTAACTGTGAAGAAGCAAGTAAGTTTATGGCCATAAACAAAGACACTAGAAATTCCACTTCAACATAAAGAACTTCTTTACAATGAGGGTGGCAGAGCACTGGAACAGTTGCCAAGGGAGGTCCTGAAGTCTCCCTCTCTGGAAACATTTAAAACCCACCTGGATGCATTCCTGTGTAACCTGCTCTAGGGTTTAACTAGATGGTCTCCAGAGGTGCCTTCCAACTATTCTGTGACTCTGTAAATGATGTATTATGACCTAAATTTCAGTTTGATCTCTGGCATGGGAGTAGGGTGGCACTGTGAGCACGGTGGGAGATACTTCTTCTGTCAGAATCTTCAAGGCATCAGCATCTAGAGCCTCCAGAAAAAGACTGTCTGTATGTACCCCGAGCTATCCTATGTGTCTCTTAACAGATACGCTTAAATGGGTGAGTATCACACTTTTTTTTTTTCCAAATAGACGCTAAACTTTTGCAAGGTTAAAGTTGAATGCTTATTTCAGCCTGCATGTTGAACAGGCTGAACTCCTAATCTAGGTGGTGTCATGCGTTGCCATGTTGTATCAATTTTGCTGTTAATAGGAACAGCTTGTTCGATGAGGCCAACTTGCTATTCTATCCAAATTAATTTCCAGCAAGGCAGGATTATTCAGCTCCTATGTATCAATTGCTAGCCTGCCAGTATCATGATTAACTTCCAGATCATGATCCCTTCCAGAGAGGGAGCTAAGTGCATAACATTGTTTGCAGTCATCTACTTCAAGGCAAGTAACAACACAGCATGACACAAAATATCTGAGTCCTCATGGTCAGAGAATGACAAGAACCATAACTAGATGTTCATAAAGCCCTTTTTTACACTTTTCCCTTAAATAATTGAAGCAGGATAGCTAACTAAGCCCTTTCCAAATTCTGCTAACAAAACTGAATCCCTTCCATACACATGCACAATAAAACAAGTACATTCAATCTCTCCTCCACATACATATAAATTAGATATTTGGCTTGGTTTCTGCAGTTCCATTAACCTTTGTGAGTGTATTTTCCTTCACCAATTAATTCAAAAATGTAGTGGTTTGGCCCTGACTGGCAGCTAAGCAGTACACAGCCATTCACTAACTTCCTCTGCTACCAGCAGTGTGGGGAGAAACAATAGGAAGAGCAAAAGACCCCAAAAGTTTTGGACAAAATGAAAATAGCTTAACAAATGAAGGAAAAAGGAAGAAGAAAGAAAGGAGAAATGCAAACAAAAGAAGTGGTGCAAACACGATTACTTATTCCTCCCACAGAAGGCCAATGCCCAGTCAGTCCCTAAGCAAAGGCTACCTATCCGAAACACTCCTCCCTCTGGATTTTTATAGCTGAAGATGGCTCTGTATGGCATACAGTAGTCCTTTGGTCATTTAGGTCAGTTGTCCCTGGTTATGTCCCCTCTTCTTTTACACCCTCAGCTGTCTTGCTGGGAGGGCAGCATGGGAAGCAGAGAAAGGGCTGATGCTGTGTAAGTGCTGCTCAGCAGCAGCTAAACCACAGTGTGTTATCAGCACCATTCTGATCACATAGCCAAAGCATAGCACCTTAGGCTGCTATGAAGTGCACTAACCCCATGCCAGCCAGACCCAGCACAAAGAAGAAAAGGCAGATGTGGCTTTCTTTGTACAACTGACAGAAGCATCATGTTCAAAGGTCCTGCATCTCGTGAGTGACTTGAAGAAATATTCGGGGTGGGACTAAATCAATGTGAATAAATGCCTGATGGGTTGGAGTAAAGAAGACAAATTCAAACTCTTCTCAGAGGTATTCTGTGACAGCACAAGGGGCAATAGTCATAAATTTATCTACATGAAATTCAGATTAAATGTAAAAGAAAAAGAAATGGTAATGGAATTAGTCAAACCTGGGAACAGATTAGTCTGAGATTGGGTGGAATTTCCATCCTCAGAGCCAGTCAAAATCTTCCTGCACATGGTAGATGTCCAGCAACACAAACAACCTGCCCTAGCAAAGCCTTTTCTGACCAGAGCAGTTTGACTAAATGATCTCCAGAAAGGAGATCCCATTCAAACTCAATGATTTTGACTCTAATTAGCTCACCAGAGAGTCAATATGTACAGTGAAAGGTTGTTTTACTCCTAAGAATCAATTTGCCTTGAAATAAATTACAATTTTCTTGTATCTGTTGTCTTCCTGCACCTTCTTCAGAGACTTCTGCTTCTTCAGACTTGAGCCCTTCAGTCCTCATACATCTGTCCTTAGAAGATGACCCATACTTGTCCCCAAGCAAAGGAAAATCGTGCAAAGGGTTCCATATAGAGAAAATGAACTATAATACTTAAAATTTAAATATAAATATTTATTAATGCAAAGCACAAAAAGAAAAAAAAAAATACAGGCCAGTACTTCTTCCCTCTCCAAAGGACTTTGTCTGAAGGATAAAAACAGAGACAAAGTGAGGAGGATTTATCGATAGATTCTTAGAGCTGAATTTAAGCAAGTTTAGGATATCTGCCGAAGTAAGGGTCCACCTGCTGAGTCAAGTGCCCAATAGCACAGCTCAGATAAGTATGTGAATGTATGCTGATATGCATCAGAAAAACACATTCAATTGTGAGCCTTCATATGCGGGCATTAGGGATTTTTCAAAGTTAAATAAACGGGGTTTTTTTGCCACTGGCTTCTGCCTATGATCCAAGCACACTATTTTTTCAGAGTCCTAGTCATGTCTCTGGGCCTTTCAATCATTATCGCATTTTTATAGATGTTAACAGCAGGTCAACAAACTAACCAGCTAGCTGAATAACAAGTAGGATTCTCTGCAACCTGCTGGAACAGTGTTTTTACAGAATGCATACAGACACATTTACAGATAAAATGTGTGAGGTGTGTTCATGGGGTGTTGTATGAAAGAAGGGAAGTGTCCTGTGATGCTTTATACTACTGGAATATGGGGAGAGTAGTTAAACCAGCTCTTTCACTGTCTCTATGTTTTGTAGAGAGCAAATAATTTTCATAACTGCTTTCTGATTTTCTCCCTTCTGGTTCACTAAAAATAAACGTACAGGAAGAAATTAGCATAAGCCTAGTGCAAACGACCTAGGAACCAGAGCTCTAGGGTGAAACATAGATCAGCAATATAAACATGGCTAAAGTCATGGCACATCAGTGAGGCATGCTGGGGGGGAGCGGCATGTCAGTGAGGGCGTGGCAGGGCAGTTTGCAGGGGAGCTCCCACGGGAAGGGTGTGCCGGGAGGGCTCCTCTCTGGCTGTCCAGGAGGACCCAATAGAGGCAGATAAACAGGCTCAGTATCTGGTGTAAAAGAGCACAAAAAGATCCTTTCAGTCCCAGTCTCATCATCACACTAGTGTAAGCATCCTCAGTCATGGTGCTGATGCGCTCTGGAGATCATTCCCCTTCAGCTGCTGCAGTCACTGCCCAGCCGTGTCAGAGGCCTCCACTGACCTGCTGATGGCAGATGGAGCTCTCCAGGTCACAGGTTGCCAGGAGTGCCTAATGCCTCCCTGTGAGGCTGGGACAGAAATATTGCTCTTTTGCAGAAGGTGTGCTGTGGTTGAGGAGCTGTGTCACCAAGTGAGGGAGATCCTCTTCTGGTAAAGCAGTTTTACTTTTACTTTGTAAGCATTCTCAAACTAAGTGTAACTGCTACCTAAGTTCTGCTGGCCCCCATCAAATGTTCCCAACTGTGAGAGGGAATATTCACGTGAAGGAGAGGGGAAGTTATGGAGGCACCCACGTTCCCCACCACTGTTGAATGGTCCACGTAGCAGCAGCTAAGTATGTGAGTCTAATAGGGGTGTGCACAGGACTCACAAAACTGTAGGCAACCCCTACATCCAGGGGGTGTATGTGTCTACGTGTGGGTTTATATACTCAGCCCTACAAGGCTTTTTATACATTTGCAGGTGTTTATTAGGATTTTCTAGTTTAATTATAACTGTGATTTTTCTGTTACGTTAGGGATATTGATTCTGAATATATAGCTAATGGATAGACAGTTAGTTACATGTCATTAATAAATCAATAAACTACTTCAATCCTCAGAATTCATCAAAACACCTAGAGTTAATTAATATTTATCAGGCATCCTTGCAGATTTTGGAACTTGTTGAGGTTCTAGAAATTATGAATTCTCAGAAATAATCTCCACCCAGTTCAACACTGCTTTGAAAAGGTCTGCTTTTGTTTTTAGCTTTGTAGTTTTTCACCTTTCATGTCAGAAATAGAGAAGAAGGTACACACCTACCTTCTCCCTGTTCCCTTGTTTTCCCTGACCTCTCCAGAGCAGATCACTGTAGATGGCTGTGATATGCTCCTCTAAGACATACTTTGTATAGAGCAGTATGTGCATTAGCAAATTATGTGCACCTCAAATACAGTTGCAGACTTGAAGGAGGTTTTAAACCTTGAGCCCTGTGACTTCTTCAATACTTAGGAAAGCTTAAAAAAAGCCAAATCTAGAAGATGATTTGCTTTAAAGGACTGGAATGTCTGGCGTGAAGGATGCAACCTCTCTGACTAATAACAGAGAAGTCATTGTTTGCTGAAAAACAAAATACTCGAAAAGACAATCAAGGTGAAGATGACATTCAGAAGAACGAGGTTTGGGAAGACGGTATGGGGGTCCTGAAATTCTGGGGCTGTTGAAAAATACACTTTTCCCAGTATACAACCTTTTAATTGTGGTTACCTATATTCTAGTACATGGAGTACGTTTTCAGTATGATTGGATCAACAGCAGTACAATCAGTGATTTACAGCATGACATGATCTTTGTGTAATGCAAGTTGGCACTTAAATTATGTTGGTATCCAATGCAATGACTTTTAGGCATATCACATATATTATCCTTATGCAATTTTCCCACTGTCTTCACGTGGCGTATAACAATTGCAACTACAGGAGGAAAAAATAGCAAGGTCTCATTTCAGGAGACAAGAATATCCCTATGTTAAGGCCTCGGGTGTGTCTCAGAATTAATTCTTATTTCTTTTTCTCATCCAGGAATGAACATGCCATACCACAATGGTTTTTAGATGGAATTAATATCAAATATCTTTAAAAATAGTGGGAAAAAACCTCACTTACTATCTCCCTAAGACTGTTTGATGTTTGCCAAACATTTTAACTTTAAGGGGTAGGTTGTCTCATCCATTTTTTTAAATTGTCCTTTGGAGGTGCCGGTCACTTTATTTTGATCGAAATGGAACTTTGACTAATGAGCTGCTGCCACACTTGCTATCTTACAAATGGCAAAAGCGAGATGGATTCTAAGATGAGGATTTCAATTATACAAATTTATCTATGGTAAGGTAAAAATATGACAAATTGATAGATCGATTAATTTTTACTTTCATTTTTAATTGTACCTTATTTTTATTTAGTGTTTTCATTAAAATTATTTCCATATTTAAATAATAGACCTCTTAAAAGTTATCACTGGGATCTGTTTTCAAATGCACAACATTTTCCTCTTTCTTGCAGTTAAAATGACCTAAATTCTTAGCCACTTAGCATGATTGTATATAGCTTTAAATCCTGAGACCTGGCAATTTGTGTCACTGAAGCAGTAAGGTAATAATGAAATGTCACATTGTACTTTTATGCCATTACCTTAGGAGGATGAAGTCAGACAATTAGGGGGAGGAAATCTAAGCCAACTGGACTTTTAGCTTCTTGCTACTTTTCTAAGAGTTTGATTCATGAAACTAGCAATGACAATGAAAAATATCTACTGCATTCCCTTATGAAAGCTGTGTGGAAAATGCTCAGAAGAGGATTAGGGACGACCTTAATACCATTAAAAATGTATCAGTTTGTTTATTTCCAGATACTTAGTTTATACCACATGTAAAATGATAATGACTCCCTCAAACTCTTGGCTAATTTGGCATCTTTGTCTGCTTCATAGTTTTAGATGATCCAGAATGGGAAGACATGTGTCTAGTGCAGTCATTTAGTTACTCTGACCCAGTGTGTGTTTTCTTTTGTTTATTTGGTCTGTTTTTTCCTCTTTTTTACCTCTGAAATCCACCTATAAAGTGGTTCCAAATGCTTACCAAAACACATGCAGTATAATAGAAAAATAAAAATTAAATCCACCTTAGTAGTGAGTCAGAGAATCACAATGTGTACATACATTTAGGCTTCATCATAAGCAAAACTCTGTATTCAGTTGGAAGGGATATATTCACAGTCAATTAATCTACACAGCTTTGCTTAAACTGCTGAATAATGGTCTGCTTGCTAGTTACATCCCTCAGGGATCAGTCCCAGTGCTGGTGGTTTCTGATGGTGTTGTTAAAGACTGGGATCATGGGACAGAATGGAACCACAGCCAGTTTTCAGTTATACTGAGCTGCAAAAAGCACACAGTAAACTGGAGGGATAGGACTGCTATTCAGAATGATCTTGTACAACTTGCAGAAATGGTCTGAGGAGTGTTGTAATGGTCTAGAATGATAAAGGCAAATACCTAAACCAAGGTCAGAATAATGCAGATAATAACCTCCAAGCAATAGAACTGTCTGGAACTAGAGTGGCTAGAAACAAGTTTTGCAGAAAAGCACTTGGAGTCTGGGCTGAGGTGAGGTTGAACATGAGCCAGCAATACACCCTTATAGCAAAGAAGGCCAGCAACATTCTTGGTTATAAGAGAAGAGGGTAGCAGGTTGTCTTGGTTTGAGAGACAGGC
>VZRR01000414.1:32329-107000 GCA_013398015.1 Oreocharis arfaki
CCGTTATCTATGAGTCCTTTGGCAAGGCACAAATGCTCCCATTAACAGAACAGAGTCCGGAGGGAGGAGGCAAAGAAACACTGCCCCACCTGGTTTCACAGCTCATGAAGATGGTAATAGAATATACTGCAACCCAGGACACAGGTTAAAGGAAGGGATAATTCCCAGCATCTAGGGTGAGTGCATCTAGAGTGCTGTGTCCAGTTTTGTTCTTCTCAATTTGGGAAGACATGGGCATGTTAGAGTGAATCTAGTGAAGGGCAATTGCTCAGAGGACTGAAGTGCATGAAATATGAGGAGGCTGTGAGAGAACTGAGTTTGTTCAGCCTAAGGAAAACAGGACTCCAGGAAGACCTTTTTATTTGCTGTCTACGACTATTTAGTGTCTGAAGGAGGTACAGAGAAAGAGCGAGTCAGACTCTCTCAGATATGCACAGTTGAAGCACAAGAGGCAAATGACCCAAGCTGAATCACAGGAAAATTTGACTGCATAAGGAAACAATTCTGCAGGTGGGTAGTCAAATGCTCCTGAGAGTTTCCTAGAGAAGCTGTGGAGTATCCATCCTTGTTGTTATTCAAAACTCAAATGCTTAGGGCCCTGAGCAATCTCAATGTCTGTGTCACCTTAGAGCAGGAGGTTGGCCTAGGGACCTAAAGAGGTCCCTTCCACCTGAGACTGTCCTATGATTCTGTGATCAGCATTCATATAAGCTCTGCTCACCTGAATGCATGCCATGCACTACTCACAAGCAGCTTCCACAATGTTTTTACAAAGCGAGGTATAGCTTACATGATTACCTCATACCTGTAAACAGAGATATGGGTAGCAGAGCAATCAGTGTGATTGCATATTCAGACTGAAATTTAAGACCTGCTTTTCACTCTCAAGTTCATGATCACACACTTGAACTGTGTCATTTGGGTGGGAATCTCTATGGTCAAGACTTTGTGCCCAATTAATTTGTATCTTGACACAGAGAAAATGTAGGTGAATTGGTTAGTTCTTCAGATATTCAACAAGAATTTTCTCCTTTGATTTTTTTTAATATAGTTTTTCAAAAATCAGTCTCTTGACAGTTTTCCAAAGGGATATAATCTCCATTTCAAAAATCAGTCAATCAATAGTTTGACTGGTATTGAAATAAGTATTTTAAAGCTTGGTGTGAAGAAATCTACTAAAGAAGGAGAAAAGTCAGGGTGGTTTTGAATTTGCAATATATTTTGTGAACATCTTTTCTTCAAGTGCAAATCATAACTCATTTGGGATATGTACTGGTGATATTTAAGCATTTTTTTCCCTTAATGAATAAAATAGTTCTTTGTGCTTTAAATATGTGTCTCAATTCCTTCGAATTTTATTTAGACATATTCACTAGATATAAAAGGCAGAATGAGTTTTAGACAGGACAGTTGACATTTTGGTCTTGTATTGTTTGGTTGTTTTGGTTGGTTTGTTGGATTTTTTTATTTTCCTGTTGTTCAGGTGTAAGACAGTATGGTATTAAAGAAAAAAATTCAAAGCCTTAGAGTCTCTACTTCCGTTTTCTGCTGGTGATTACATGGGAAAGGGACAAGACCAGCACTGCAGGACTGTGTCAGCTTCACTGCTCTACTGAAACCTGCATAACCATTGGCGATATTCCAACAAAACTACCACCTGAGCTCTCTGGACTGTAACTCTTCACTTTCTTGTGCCACAGAAGCCAAAGCTACACCTAACTTTGACAGCAAAAGAGGCAGATCCTGTGGGGTCCTAATTCCTGTTTGAATAGTATTCACTAACTCCTGTTCATCCTCTCAAATAACTGAGTATTTTTCTAACTTCAGTTTCATTTATCTTTTCTAAATTTCGCTTCCAGCTTGCTTAATCGTACCTCACAGGGCGACCTTCATACCTCCTTTCATAAAAATATCTAATATTTTTTTCTGTTTTAAACATCTACTGAACACTGAGCTGATATTTCCTTAGAGCTATCTGTCATAACTAACACAAACTTTTTCAGAATGAAAATGATTGGTTTAGATCCCATAACTTTATGTGCAAAAGATTAATTTCCCCATATTTACATAATTTTTTATGCCTTTTGTGAATTTCATTTTCTTTTTTGTTACTCAATCAGTCTCACAAGATCCCTCTTTGGATCCCCACAGTGTTTTATTTTTACTGTTCTGAAATCCTCCCAGGTCTTCATGTCTCTGCCAAACTACCTTTCCTTGTTCCTCAGTGCTCTTAACTATAGGCAAATCACTCTGCTTTCCCCTTCCTCCTTCTTGCTTGTGGGCAATGAGACCACCAAGAAGAGCTACTCTCACCCTTTTACTCTCAGTTCCTGAACTCATCTAGAAAGTTGTCCCTCCTATCAGTATCTCAAGTCTATAAGTATTACTCCACAAAATGGTTGTAATAATGTTCTATGGTAAAAAAAGGAAAAATATTCGTATTTTTTACAGCTGCTGAGTACTGTCAGATGAAGCTTTCTAGAAAAGAATCATTATGAGACATATGATGGAATGTAAATGTTCAAAGACCTGGCAAACCAAAAGAGTTCTCTTTTTTGTAGAAGTTTGGAAGAAATCTGGGAAAACTCAGTTATACTTAGCTGCACTAGAGCTGTCCTATGTTATGTATAATACAGATATAAATATACAGAATTTTTCATATGAAAGAAAGCTGTGGCTCTGCTTCTTCTTCTTCTTTCAAGATATTATTGCTGTTAGTTAAAAATATTGCTGTACCAAGAGTGCTATAGCTGCCTGGGGCCAAGCACCAAATAAAACATTACCAGACTATGAAAATATTCAGAAGTGGAATAATTTGCTTAATATAACCACATTTTTCCTGTTGTATTTTCTGCCACTACACAGCTTGTTTTCACAGAAGGTGAAACAGGATATTATCACATGTTAAAAAATCATAATTACGAATTTAATTTTTCCAGTGGAACTAAGTAATTTTCTGTTTTGTAGGAATAAGTCAGGCATTGTTAAGTCAGGAATTGCTACTTTTTTTTTCCAATAAAAAGAACTCTATAGAGTTCTGGTTTTAATGTTGTTTTTAATTAGTTTAATTTTGTTTTGAAAATAATCAAATAAATTATCATAGCAAGTAAAATACTTATTCTTTAATATGTAAGAGCATCTGTCTTCATGTTTTCTGTAGTATGCTTTAGTCCTCAAAGCGGAAAGAATATTCTCTGCTTCCTTGCTGGTGAGGTTTTTTTTTGCAAAGGCTGAGAACACATGATTTTTTCACATCTCAAGTAAATGCAGCCAGCCTTCCACCCCTCCTTTCCACCTTTCCTCTTCTTGGCTGTGGCTTTTCATGATCAGTCTTGGAATTCCTCCATCTGGAAGCACAAAATCACTAATTCATTATTCTTGCAACAGTGAAAATGTTGTATTCCAAGAAATATGAATGATATATTCTGTGAAACATATTTTGTTCTTGGCTGTGGGAAGATAAGGAATTTAGATCTATTTTTCTTTATATTAGAAATGCCATGCCCTAAGTCTGGTTGTTTCTTTCTGGGTGACTGTTTGTACCTGGGGGAAACCTTTCTCATCTTTGAGGTCATGACTGAAAAGCTGAGAACAGAATTCACAGCTTAATCAAGTTGTTAATCATAATAAAAAGATATTTGAAGGCAAATGGCAGCAAAACATTTAACACAAAAGTAGAAAAAAAGATAGGGAGGGTTATTTGTTTGGTTTGAGGTTTTTTTATACGCGTTTAAAGAGTTGTTTGAACCTTAAAGCCAGCTTAAACTCTTTCTAGTGCAAATAAATAGCTATGGACAGAATAGGACAGAGTTGAACCACTATCTCAAGAGGAAGTCTAAGTGTAAACAGAATGCATTTACCCCTACTGAAAAAAGAATCAAAATGTTACATACCCTATAGATTGGGACTTTCGAAATAAAATTTCTACTACTATTCATCATATCAGTCTATTACCGGTATGCAATACTAGTCTTGCAATCACACTCAGTCATTTACACTGTATAAGGTGATGCCTACTTTCTTAACAGATATCCCATTTTGCAGAACAGGTAAGATGAATTGTAATTTGTTTTTTCTTTTAATGTTTTGGTGACAAAGTCTTGAAGAAAAACAAAAAGAAATACTACCTCAGGGTGAAAGTGCAAAATGCTGGTGTTAGTAATGAGGTGCTTCTTGGAGGTAATCAGTACCATTCATGGCTTTTAAGTCCGTTAAAATGAATCTCTGGAGCTGCTTGGCTCTTCGTAAAATTAACACTGTGATAACACCTGTGTTGACACTTACGGTGAATTGAACATGCACATTATTACATAACAAGATTTTAGAAGCCATTTAGGTTTATGTAGTAGTAGTTATTTCTTATATATTATTTCCAGGCATAAGGAAGAAATAAAAGAGGAAAAAAACCAAACAAACACAAAAACCAACACACACACACGCGTGCCTGAATTGCTCCATATTTCTCTCTAGGAGATTAGTGGCAGAGGAGACAGCCGATTCCAATCCTCCGCAACAACAGCCAGCTTCCACAGCCTCAAGAACAAATAGTTCTGCTCCTGCTCCCTTCATTCATCTTCTGAAATCCACAACTATTCTACTGACAATAACTGATTTAAAACAGTTGGTGTTTTCTAGAAAACTGATTACATTCTTTTAACTTATTGAATAACTGGTAGAGGATAAAGATGCTACAGTAAAAATAATATGACTAGAGGCTGATATCCTAACAAAGGAGCTGAAGTAATATTATTCACAAGATTGAATCTGGGCCCTTCTACATTTTGGTTTTGCAGCCATAACATTCTTGTAATATAAATTTACACTGTAATTATTGAATACTTAATTTGAATTATGCAAGCATTTACTTATATAATAGAATTTATTAATTTACTCTCTTGTATGTTTTAATAATCTACTAAGAGGAAAATAACGGTAAGTTTTCATTATTGTTGTTAGAGCATTACTAATACAAAAAAATGTTTTACTTAAAGATACATTGCAAAGTCTGAAGTTTTATCTTGACACATCTGTACAGTAAAAAGCTTCCAAAAATATCCATTTGAAATTGATAATTTCATCATAGGAAGTTCTGCTGGCTTTACAGTCTTCCACTTTCTAAATCAAAATACTATATGCTGTTACTTCAGTGCAATATTATAAAGTGGTAGATATATAGGGAGGAGGAGTGGTGATGTGAATTATTTCTTGTATTCTAATAATTTCTGCATCTTTGTTTTTTGTGGGGTATTTTTTGTGTTTCTTGTGTGGTTTTTTTTTTTGTTTGTTTTGTTTTGTTTTGCTGTTGCTTTTTGTTTGTTTGTTCAGTTTCCAGTGTTTACACTATGAAAAGAACATGAGTTTCTTAATCTCTCTTGTGGTCCACTGAAGTGGGGATGGGCCAAGCCAAGGCTACACCAGGATGGGGGCTCAGGTTTCAACTCAATGACTGAAAACAGGATCAGACAGAACAGCAGGGCCATGGGAATGAGATGGGCACATGCTGGGATGTCAGCAAGAGGATGTGACCCTGATCCAGTCAGATCCTTTTGCGGCTGGGCAAGGCAGAGCTGAGGTGAAGCTGGGCATCAGTGCTGCTGCAGAGCTGCTGGAATGGACAGCCCTGGGTGGACTGAAAATGGGTCTTGGGCCCATGGGCATTTTCAGTTGTAAAAAGCCACTAAAAAGCAAGAAATTAAAATTCAGTTATTGATTTATACTTAACAGATCCTTTCTTTGCTGCTTTGGTGTCCTAGCATGGGATGTGAGTCTCTTAGCCAAGCCATCTCCCCTGTAATTGATATTGATCTCACCACTGGGCTAGTCCCTGAACTTTTAACTCTCCTGTTTTTATTTTCTAACAGAACAAATGGGTACACCCATGTCAGCTTCTCCTGGGTAAAACTTTTCTGTCGCTTTGTTTCTCCCTAGGCTTGCAATCAGTTTGTTTCTTAACTTGTTTGATTTGATCTATTTCTGTTTATCGATTCTTCACAAGTGCATGCTTTTATGCTTTTCAGAATTAGTCCAAAAGGACATTCATGCTGAGACAGGAGAATGAGGTGCTTCCCCTTTGTCCTTGTTACCCGTTTTCTACTTATATTAACACTTTATTTCTATGACATTCCCTGACAGGCTGTTACAACTAATTGTTTTATTGTAACATTGATAGACTTCAGTAATCATATATCATGATTTGTACACAGAAATCACCAGATTAATAGCTTATATTTCAGGCTGTACAGCATCCACAACTGTGAGTTAATAGCATAGATGATAGCTTCAAAATTTGCTTTCTAGTAATCTGTTCTAAGGGTCATGTCAATGCATTCCTGTGGCAAAAGGCGTTAAAACACATTTCTGTAAATACATGAGCAACAAAAGGAGGCCTAAGGAGAATCTCCATCCTTCATTGCACGTTGGATGAAACATAGTGACAATGGATAAGGTGATAAATGACTTATTTGCCTCAGTTTTTAATAATAAGACCAATTTTTCATGGGGTATGCAGCCCCCTGAGCTAGAAGACAGAGATGGGGAGCAGAATGAAACCTGCAAATAATCTAAAATTTCTGTGAGAGAATAAGCAGCAGTAACAGGAGAGTAATTCTCTAAAAATAGCCCATTTCAACCGACATAAAATAGTAAAATATACATCATCTTCTGCATTAGAAAAATGAAAAAAATTAAGGTTTTTATAGATATATGTAAGATGTCCTTAAATATAAATCTCAATGCATCTAAGCCATAAAATCATACTCATGAATGCTTACTTCCAGAGTAAGCCTTTAACAGAAATTTTTGATTATTTGTCTTAGATTACCTATTTCTAATGAATTTGCTAAAATAAAGCTTTAAAATATTAAGTACACATTTTTCCACTAATCCAAAGCAAAAAATATGTTTATCCTCAGAGTTAAATATTTAGCATATAGATAAGTAATTGGGGAGATGAAAAAGTAAGTTCTATTTATGCTTGATTTCTTTTAAAGCTATAATCTGACTCTGAGACCATGATACAGTTTAAAGGGAAGCAGATGCTATAAATGGTAAAGTTGAGGTGGCTTTGTCCTTAGCTTGCAAAAATTATAATACAATGTCAAGAACTTATCAGGAAAGGAAAAACCAGAACTGTATCCTTACACTCAAATACAGATAATAATAATCTTTTTTTCCTTCAAATCTATGTGTACTGAAATTAATATAAGAACTTTAGGGTGAAAATTAAGTAGTTTTACAATAGGGGTAGGGCCTTAATGTCTTTTATATGAAAAAGTGCTTAATGGTCTTAGTGAAAAGGGAATATTAAAATAAGATACATAATGACAACAAATAATTCTTATATTTATGAAACAGCTCTTGCAAAAATCATATTCTCTAATACATCGGGTTTAATGAAATTAATCTCACATGAATTTTGCTTTTCCTAAAGGCAATGTGAATGCATTGTCAGACCCCAATATTATCTGACCAGGCTCTTTTAGATATTTCACACAGAGAATAACACCAAATTTACTTATTTGGAAACACTTGATGCTTCACTTGATTTAGTGGAGTGATGCAGCGATGTAGTGAAACCACAACATAAACGCTTCATGGCAATTGCTCTGTGCAGTTAGATCCCAACACAAACAGGATGCCCATGACCAGTCTCTTCATGCTCTCTATCACATCACTGGGCAGCCCCAGTCACTGGGAAGGAATACAGAGATTCAAGCCTGTTTCTATTTTCAAAATATATTTTGTTGGTCACTCATTTTTTTCTTTCCTTTAGGTTTGGCTGAGACATGTATACATCTCTCCCATATTGGTCTTCCTCAATCAGGAAGACATTCACAGCTTCTCTTGATTCACTTAGCAAAGGGTGTTTACACAAACAGCTCTTCCCTCCAGCTGATGAAGAGACAGCTGATGCATTTATTTAAAGTCTTCTGGCCATCCCCTGGTTTCTTTGTTCTTTCTTTACAGCAGCTGTGCTCGCTCCCCATATTCTACCCTGAGCTTCACAAGTGCTTGTGCTCATCTCCTCTGTGCCTTCTTCCATGCTAGGGATTTTTCGATTGGTTGCACACACTCCCTAACANGTATCCTTACACTCAAATACAGATAATAATAATCTTTTTTTCCTTCAAATCTATGTGTACTGAAATTAATATAAGAACTTTAGGGTGAAAATTAAGTAGTTTTACAATAGGGCTAGGGCCTTAATGTCTTTTATATGAAAAAGTGCTTAATGGTCTTAGTGAAAAGGGAATATTAAAATAAGATACATAATGACAACAAATAATTCTTATATTTATGAAACAGCTCTTGCAAAAATCATATTCTCTAATACATCGGGTTTAATGAAATTAATCTCACATGAATTTTGCTTTTCCTAAAGGCAATGTGAATGCATTGTCAGACCCCAATATTATCTGACCAGGCTCTTTTAGATATTTCACACAGAGAATAACACCAAATTTACTTATTTGGAAACACTTGATGCTTCACTTGATTTAGTAGAGTGATGCAGCGATGTAGTGAAACCGCAACATAAACGCTTCATGGCAATTGCTCTGTGCAGTTAGATCCCAACACAAACAGGATGCCCATGACCAGCCTCTACATGCTCTCTATCACATCACTGGGCAGCCCCAGTCACTGGGAAGGAATACAGAGATTCAAGCCTGTTTCTATTTTCAAAATATATTTTGTTGGTCACTCATTTTTTTCTTTCCTTTAGGTTTGGCTGAGACATGTATACATCTCTCTCATATTGGTCTTCCTCAATCAGGAAGACATTCACAGCTTCTCTTGATTCACTTAGCAAAGGGTGTTTACACAAACAGCTCTTCCCTCCAGCTGATGAAGAGACAGCTGATGCATTTATTTAAAGTCTTCTGGCCATCCCCTGGTTTCTTTGTTCTTTCTTTACAGCAGCTGTGCTCGCTCCCCATATTCTACCCTGAGCTTCACAAGTGCTTGTGCTTATCTCCTCTGCACCTTCTTCCATGCTAGGGATTTTTTGATCGGTTGCACACACTCACTCACACACACATATACGAACATGTAAAGTAAATATAGTTTTGATAGGATTTTGGTGGTATCAGATATTTATAGGACTTATTTGTGCTATTGGAGAGTGTGAATCCTGAAAGTGTAAGACTAACACAATGAATTGGGCATTACAGTTATTGAGATGAGGAAAAATGTTGGTTTTAACTGGATTCAGGCAGACTGATTAATTTAAAATAGGAACTACATTATTTTAGTTATGTCAGATATTAAAGTTTATGAACTGCATAAATTAATGTGGTTAGAAATTATTCTGCTTTCCATCATGAGTCTTGCATAAGTCTTTTTCTTCCCTCTCTTTAGACTATATGAAGTGATTAAAAAAATGCCCAAAATTTAATTAGACTATTAATTCCTTGTTTAAGTACCCCATGTTATGCACCACAAATAGCTTGCTAAGTTTTATGTCATTTGAAACATGCGGTCATTAGCTTCCAACCAAACACTTCTTTTTATGATTCCTGTAGTCAAAATTTTCTGCAATTTTCTACATTCACCTCCATAAAAGCATGTTTTTCAATTGTACTTCCGATTAAAGAAAAAATAATTCCCTGTCATAGAATCAAGGAAGTTACACACTTTACTGTACTTTTGTAGTTATCACTGGGTTATCAATTATTTAAATAAGATGTAAGGAGATTAATCATCTAGACAGTGATGATAAGCCTTGCAGGACAGTAGCAGGCAAAGAAAATGAAATAGAAGGGTGTGATAGATTGGCTTTGACTGGATGCCATGTGCCCACCAAAGTACTCTATCACTTCCCCTTATCAGTATGAGAGTGGGAGAAAACCCAATTATAAAGCCTATGGGTCGAGATAAGGGATCACTTACCAGTTGCCATCACAGCCAAAATAGATCCAACTTGGATAAACTAAAATAATTTACTGCAATTAGTAACAAAGAAAGATATTGAGAAATAAAAGCCAGGAAAGTACAAAAAAAGATCTCCAACATGTTAACAAATTAGAAATACCTATTACAGATTGTTTTTTAGTTAATAATTTTTCGCTATAACACTATTACCATAGAGTGCACAAACACACTGTGTGCCTTCCTGCTGGCCTCATTCTGTGTGCCTTCCTGCTGGCATCATTCTCTCTCTTTTACTCAATCCATTCCTTCCTTCCTTCCTTCCTTCCTTCCTTCCTTCCTTCCTTCCTTCCTTCCTTCCTTCCTTCCTTCCTTCCTTCCTTCCTTCCTTCCCTCTTCTTAAAGATGAATATATGTTATTTTATTCAGAATGCATGTATAGTGTATAAAAGAGTCAAAGGCAGTTTCTCTACCTTGAGTTAATTCAGAATTTTGGAAGGTTGTCAGACTGTAGGGAGAGGTAATTTATATTTCATGTTTTAATATACATTATAATTTGGAACAGAGTCAGATTGATAAATATTGCAAACTTGTGCAAAAGGTAGCTTTCATTAACTGAACATTTTTAGTAAATCCCAGCTGGTGTTTATCTGGTCTACAGTCAATGAAATACTTCAGTCAGTAAGGTCTCAAAGTTGAGTTCTCTCTGTAGTTACAGAGTGAGGGAAAGAAAAAGGCAGAGAACAAACCTTCATGATTCCCAAGCTAAATATCTTTCCATCTGGAAATGTGACCTAGACTAAGATCCTAAACATAACCAAACTAAACCACTGAATGACAGGTGAGATTACACTGAAAAGGAGGCAATCTAAGAGATAGATTTTCTCTGGTACCCCAGTTTGTCCCAAGTGTAGAATTCAGATCCTTTTAATGCTATCTATATTCAAAGAAACATCTGGGAAAAAAAACCGAAACCAAAACCAAAACCAAAAACACCAAAAAACTTAATGTAACAATGTACTGTCCATGATAGAAATAAAGACTATAATGCAAAATTATATCTTGGCATTTATAAAAAAAAAAGGTATTTAGGCTGAATATAAAGAAAAATTACCTGCCCAAGACAATTTTTTGATAAACAAGCACCTGCCTAAGGGGAAAGCCTCAATACCCAGTTAAATTAAAATTATATTAAAAAATAAAATATTAAATGAAAGAATTTGTACTAAATGGTTAGCAAAGGCATACATACCTGAAAGCTCTATCATTCACAATTTTTTGTCATATAATTCTGCTTCAGGGTTTGCTAAATATCAATAAGTAGGAGCAAAACATGAATTTGATTCCTGAAAAAAAAAAAAAAAAATTCTTAACAATTCTTCTCAAGATTTTTATTAGTAATGTAACTGTCCTCAGCTGTAATGCAGATTGAAATGCTGAAATACTGGTTTACTGTATACAGTTATCGTACATTAAAATAATTTTAGTGTGTCACTTAGCATATTAAGCATACCAGTAATTTGTATTTAAATTTAATTAAAATCAAATCTCTGTCATGGTAACTGCCCTTCAGGTAGTTATGGAGCATTATTATATCATGCCTTATGTTCCTCTATGCAAGATTGAAGAATGTCAGCTCTCTCAATCTCTGTTTTTATTTAGGTCTTCTAGGCTGCAGATGATCCTGGTAGCCTTCTCCAGTTTCTCCATATTTTTTTTTTGATCAAGAGACCCCAAACTGGGTGCAGTGTTCCAGGTGCAATCTCACCAGGGCTGAGCAAAGAGGAATAACAATTTCCTTCATTTGCCTGATCATACTTCCCCTACTGTATCATAGAGGGGCAAGATTTGTTTTATTTGAGGTAAAAGCACACTTGTGGGCTCATATTCAGCCTAGTGTTCACTATGTTTCTCTTTTTCTTTCCATCAAGACTGCTTTTCAGCCAGGTGCTTCCCAGATCCCTCCGGTGGTATGTGCCTTTGCATTTCTGATCCTTGAACTCCATTAAGTTTCTATTGGCTCGATGCTAAAATCTCTCTGCTCCAAACTCAAGGTCTTAATTTAAATTCCTAATGTTATTGTGGTTTCAAGGACGAGTTCCTGTATAGAGAAATCACAAATTCCTGATCTGAAATAAATTTCTTGATATTGTCCCTGGCCTACAACCAATACCTGCTCTTTCTTTGAACGGTCATGAGGAAGGGTATTTGTATGAACGTCAAAGCAGAATGAAGAAGACCTACAAGACAAACTGAGTAGAATTGAAAGGAAATGTGTCCTACAAATTTGTGTTGGTCAGAAGTCTGTGAAGTAATTAGAATTTAAGGCTCTGAATCATGCATGCCTGCAGACAAGGCTACTGATTTTAAGATTCAGTCTGCTTTTATGTTTGTTGTTATCACTGTCTTTCTTCACTGCCTGTTTCATTGACCCTTTTGATTTTTGTCCAATTGCAAGTTATGGGAAGAGTAATTACTGTTTATTGTATCCATAACAACCAAGAATAATGCAATGAATGATCTTTATTTTCCTCAGGCATGCCTGTAAAATGAGAATCCTCATCTTGTAGTTCCCAGCTCATCTATCCCTTTAAAACCTCCATGTTTTGAGAGTACTTGTATAGAGATAGGGGTTAATACTTCTCAAACGTGCTACACAGTATTGTGTCCTTGGAATATTCTCCTTAAGCTCACAGTAGTTGTACTGGGTTAATCAACTTTCTCCATGGCACCAGTGTGCTGTTGTGCTTCACATTTGCCGCAAAAATAAACTTGACAATACACCAATGTTTTAACTCTTGCTGCAGAATCCTTACACAGTATCAAAGACTTTCTGTTTCTCGCTCTGCCCTGCAGTGAGTAAGCTAAGGTTGCACAAGATGCTGGGGGGAAACACAGCCTGGACAGCTGGCCCCTGCTGACCACACCATATGGCATCATGCTCAGCTATAAAAGCTCAGGAGGAATTGATGTGTTCATGATTATGGCATTTGTGCCTGTTGCACAAGCTGAAGCCCTGCTGTCCAGGTGCTGGCTGGGCATCTGCCGGCTGATAAGACATAGTGAATTAATTCTTTCTTTGATTTGATTGCGTGTGATACCTTGCCTCACTTATTAAACTGTCTTTATCTCTAACTGAGAGCTTTCAGCTCATGGTCCCCTGGGGGAGTCTTCACTCTAGCTGGGGAATGAGTGAGTGACAGGCTAGGGGCTTAGCCTCTGGCCAAGTATTTCAGGATAGCTTCTTTAAAATGTGCTATTTTTAAATGTATTTAATTAAGCATATTATACTAATGCATAAACCCCCCGAAGCTACAGAATAGATGAGATATGAATTTCTATAAAATTTTGTTTGATGTAGAATTCAGTGGAAGCATTGCTGAAGAAGCTTTCTAGTAATTCTTGAAAATGGAGTTTTGTATATCCAATATAAAATGCAAGTGCTTTAGGGTATGTATTTCAGAGTTGAAATTAAGGAGTTTATAAAGTGATTTTATATGGTTTTAAGAAGTATTTAGATTCAGTTTCTGACAGAGACTTTTTTTACTGAAAGTTGGTTATTTTCTTACAGTTTACTCATTACAATCCCTTAAATGATGTTCATCTTTTCTGTTTATAATTTCTCTTTCATATGATTTAATGTATTTCATTTTATATGTCTCTCGTCTATCAATTCTATTTCCTACACATATATTTTTATATTTAAATATAAATGTTTCCCACCATTAAACTTTCTCTTTCCGAGTCATTACCTCTGTATTTAAATCCTAACTACTACTAGTTAACAGAAATAAGAGAGTCCAAAATAAGCATTAAATCATCAGTGAGGAGTAGGATCAAACGTAAAATATGGAACCACTTAAGGTAATGGGAAAAAAACAAATTAATTGTAATGATGTTTTAAAATGTTGTTTCCATATTAATATGATCAATCAATAGCAACGAATTATATGATACAGAGCAGTTATAGTGTCTACATACTGAATTGTGGGATGGATTATGAGACATCATGGCGAGGGTCAAATGTCTTTTTGTAAGCGGGATTCATGATTTCTTGTAGAGGGCAATTATGTGTCCCATTGTTCCTCAGATGTACAGTGTAGTCAGGGTTGAAAGGTTAACATCCCAATGCCGAAACCAGAACTATTGTCTCAGAGAAGCAATAAATACTTGGCAAAGTTTTTAAAAGTGTATGAACAGTATCCTTCTGCTTTTCCAACTGATAAGGTTTTATTTACATACTTATTAGTTTCATTTGGAAATTGCGCATTTGAGTTTGTGTGGCTGGAATTATTTATCTTTCTCAGCACAAACAGGGAAAAATTTGCAATCTTTCCTCACTGAACTCCATAGCTATTAGTTCCTAGTTCAAATAAAGCTGAAATTCTCATAATCTGAGACCATTATTTGGTCTACCCACTGGTTTCACCCCTGCTTGCCCAGAGAAAATTAAATCAAAAATTAATGAGATCCGTTAATATCGTACTCATTCACTGTGCCCAAAAGTACTTCTAAATATCTGAATATTTTCTGTCACTGCACTTCTTCTACATGTCATCTACCGTTATGCTGTTCTGCTGATGCATTTCCACGCCATCACAAACTGGAAGAAAAAGAGACACACAGAGCTTAGCTTAAGCTGGCTGGGCTGATTTACGAGACCTGGCAGGATTTGACACATCTGTCCACAATACCAGTTTTTGTCTGCTTCTCATCTATGAGAAGTCGGCTTCTATACACTTGTAAATGTGAGTGTTCATGTGTGTGGACATGCAGAAGTGCACACATGCACACGTATCACAGAGTCACAGAGTGGGTCAGCCTGGAAGGGACCACAGCGGGTCATCTGGTCCAACCTCCCTGCTCCAGCAGGGTCATCCCGGAGCACATTGCACAGAATTGTGTCCAGATGGTTTGTGAATTTCTCCAGTGAGGAGACACTCTACATCTCTGGACAAACTGTTCCAGTGCTCGGTAATTTGGAAGTCATTGGTTTTATGTTGCTTAAAATAATGTAATAGCACAATTCCTATACTCAATATTTCTATGTATTTTTTGTTTATTCGAAGTTATAATGAGAAAAAATAATGAGTAAAAAGAACACAGCCACTCAGTGGTGCAAAGAGAACTCCTGTAGACCTCATTACACTGCCTGCACTGAACAAATCAAACACACACATGAATGCTAGTCGCCTTTTATTATACTTGTAAAGAGGAGTTTGGGCTCATAAAAACTATAGCAGGGAACTTCATAAAAACATAACAGCTTGGTTTTAGTGGTTCCTTCATAGCTATCGAAAAAAACAGATTCCTTTTTTTTAAAAAAACCCCTAGCAGATACTTAGGAAATGACTGCCTTATTTGGCATTGTGAAATGAGTATTTTCACTGTATACTAGTTCATAAAAGAGGTAGACTGTCCTTTCCTATCTACTGTTCAAAATCAAATGCAAAAAAACCCCTCTATGAACTTTTTGGATGTATTAAGCATTAAGGATGTAAGCATTAAGGATTATAGGTATGTAAGTAATAGAGAAGTCATCTTTAGATGGATTAATTAATTTTCTGCTTAGACATTTCTGTATATTTTATTGTTCATTTTATGGACAGTCCCATCTAAATAACTAGTTCTCACAAATATTTAAGGAATTATTATTTTCATTAAAAGTATTCATTTTTCATGTGGACATGGAAGAGATGCCTTATTTTCTCATTTGTTACTCATCATCCATTTGCTTATTTTCCCATTTAAGAACTTCAGTTAGGCAGTCAAAAAAAAAAAAAAAAAAAGATTATGTGATTATGTGTCACCTAGGTGAGCTCTCCTGCACTGAAGTGAAAAATGGCAACAGGGAATAAACACAGAAGTTTAAGAACACTCACAGACTGCATTTTATTTCATTTTTCCATGGGAACCATTCACAGCTAAATAATACATTTGTATAAATCTCTACTGGTTTACAAATTATCTGTTATCATAAAAATAGCCTATTTATCAAATAGCTTATTGGAAAAATAGCTTGACAGTTTCTTGCTTTATTGTGCCTTCAGTCATGAAAAACTCCAAAAGTTGACTGTCAGAATTCACTCCACTTTTACTATATAAAGTCTTGCGTATTTCAGATAGATTGCATTAAAAACCATACCAATCCAAAACACTGCAAAAATTCCCATGCCAACTCAAGTTAGTTTTAATTACATTCTGATTTCTAATAATTTTTGACAGAATTATTTACAGTCAGGTCTGTTAGAATTAAAGCTAGGTCATCAGCTTTTGTCATCATTTACAAAAGTATTCTTTCTCTAGAATGGAATTCTTCCCCATCACCATTAGGAAGTGAAATAAGAAACTAGGTGATGCAAATGTCAGAGATAAATTTTGTCTTCCATTTCCCATCTAAATGTAATGCCCTGATTTAGGCATTAGTACAGCATGAACGAAAGAAACAAAACAACAACATCAAAAGTTCTGTTTTGAGGGCTTTCCATACCTTAGAAAGAACCCCTGGTTGTATCAAAAGATTTGGATTTCCAAAGGAGTGAATTCAGTTAAACAAATTCTAGTCCCAGATGGTTGTATGCATTAGGTGTGGCCGTTGAATAGATGAATCATCTTGCCTTGATTGTCTTTTTCCAGAGGTTGAAAAGGCCTGAGGAAATTTTAACACATACAACCAAAATATACAAGGCCTTTACAAGTGTTATCCTTCTTCCACAATTTTCTATTCAAGGGCTACTTTCAAAACTCTCAACTGGCAAATCGTCATTAGCTTTAGCACTCTAATGGATATATGGAGCAGTTTTTGTAAAGCTAAACCAAAATATTCAAAGCCTGCACCTGCTCAGGAAGGTTACTGTCTGCTTCTGAAATACGAGTATAACAGGACTGGTTGCTGATGTTAATTAGGTCTTTTCTACCCTAGAGAACCTCTGGCATTATAAATGTGAGCCCCCTAGCAGATCCATAACATCTGCTGTGTGAAGGAGTTATCTGCTGGTTTAGTTGTATTACTCCACTAAAGCATGCAAAATGAATGAACAATTTTTTATTTTATTTTATTTTATTTTTATTTTTAGTAGCAAAACAACCTTGATGTCTGTAGATTTTCCAGTGATTTCTGCATTTTAAATCAGTCAATTCATCTGCCTTCAGAGTTTGCTCTTCCAGGCCATACTTTTTTAGCTTCCTGACACTGCAGTCCATTCTGTATGCTTTGGTAAACTCAAGGTATATATTGTGCTTACTGCTCTTGGCTCATTCATGAACTGAGGCACTCAGTTCATCTTCACAGGCATTCAGCTTGGTCAGGTGTGATTTTGTCTCGGTAAATTCATGTTGATTGCTCCTGACAACCTTCTTGTTCTTTCCATACTTGAAAGCATACTCCAAGAGGACATGCTCTATGTCCTTTCTATAACTTTTCATTTTTTTGTAGCATCCAGGGTCCTCCTTCTTGTCTTTCTGAAAGAAGTGGGTTTATAACTTTTATCTCCAAGCATCTCTCCTTATCTGCAGGATGTTTTATATAAAGTGATGGAATGGAAGGGAATAGAGTTCTGACAAGCCAATTGAGAATAGAATCAATATCTCTTCCTACGCAACATATTTTTTTTTTCTTTCATAGGAGAAAAATACATAATGATGCTATGAGAATTGTTACTAGGATTTAGTATCAGTCATATATGAAAACAAGTACTTTTGTTCTACAGGACTTCCAAGTTTAAAATGAGAAATTTTGTTGATTATGAGATACAAATAGATGTAATAGGTTATGTGTTGGAACAAAAGAACAATGCTAACCATGCAGAATCAAAGATTGAAAAGTGTGAACCAGAACTAAGCTTTCTCTTTAAAATGCAGACACTCAGTAAAACCTATGAAAAATGGTAAGCAATTTAGGGCAGTAGGTCTCACTGTGATTTGCTTCACTGATGCTGCTGTAACTGGGAAGGTTTTACATACTCACAGAACCTTTTGAGTTTCTTTTGCAACAGATCCAAGACAATGTATTTGTTGGCCATTCAGTTCTGGATTGACAAAACCAGAAGGAAACTATTTCATCTAGTAGTGCAATATATTTCTATTTTAGGCTGAAAAAGTGTTTCCAAAGGTGATTTAGAGAGATTGTAAGAGAAATTTTGTCTACAGTCCATTACAATGAAATAAAAATGATAATAGTTTTAAACTGACAACATTTTTAAATTAATGCAATAATGTGATGACATTGATAAAGAAAATAAATAGATTTATAGAAGATTTTACACATGGAATGAAGCTTTTCAAAGAGTAAGCATTAAAGTGAAAACTGAAAAAAGCACATCATGGATAGAAAATCTTCACAGCAGTAATACTTTTAGTTTTCAAAGAGATTTAAGACGTAGTGCAAAAAGGTAGGATAGTTTTTCTTATGTTTATGTTAAGTGAAAAATTAAAACAAGTACTAAAACTTCTCAAGAAGCACATGGATTTTAATGTATAATTTTGAAGCTGTGCTTGGACAAAGCTTGGGAATTCAGCAATAATTACAAAGATTTTTTTTTTCCTGGAAATAATTACTCAGAGGCAAATTCCATTTTGGTGGGATTTTTAAAGCTTCTTTGATGGCCTAATCCACAAATGTCTATGTGAACAGAGATAGGTTAAAACAGAGTGTTTTGAAAAGGTTAATTACTTTATGAGTTGTTAGAAAACACACAATGAGACAGTGAAGGAAAATATCAATATGCCTAAAATTTTTCGAATATGATGGAAGTATAGCAAGACAACTGGGAGCAGCAATAGAATTTCTGTCAGATCTGTATTAAAAATCAAATAGCATTCATGTTTGAGCTAATGTAATTAGACCTTACTGTTGATTTCTATATTCTGTTCATTTTCAGCTTGTGCAAGGCAGCTGTGAAAAACAGATCCGAAAGACTTCTAAAGCTGGACAAAATTTCTGCCACTACAGAAACTGGGCAAAATTTTATCTGTGGTATTATCAAATTTCAGGAACAAAACAGTCATTCTGTTTTCTACTTTTATATAGAGGTGCAATTTCAGTGGCTGTCAATCATCTCTTTTAAAAAATTAGTCATAATCTTTACCGCAGCCAATTAATATCAGAAATATGATTGACTGATTTAGTTATATAATTTTATAAAATAGAATGTTTCCTTTCAGCATACACTGATAAGAGTAATATTGAAATAATGCCTAGATATATCAGTGTGAGATTGGTCCGATGTGCATGTGTGAAGGAGAGAGACAGAGACTATCAGAGACTCATGATTTAAATATATGTGAAACTGAGAGGAAGTACTCTAAGGCAAAAACATTATGTGGGACCTCAATATCCAAATGCAACTTGTAACATACTTTGTAGAAGGTATTATTCAGTGCAGATTTTTAATGTCAGCTCAAGTCTTTTCAACAACACAGAGAAATATGTAATTTACTGCCCTCAGTGGTTAGGAGGCTGTGGTTGAGCTGCTTTTTTTTTTTTTTTCTATAGAAAATCTGCTGGAAAATCTTGAACTGAATGCACAACAGTTGTTAGAATAAACTGAAATGAGACAAGGAAGGCCAAGGTCTATCTGGAATGAAACCTGGCCAAGGACATCAAGAACAAAAAGAACTTTATGATGCAGGGAATCATGCTCTGGAATAGATTGCCCTTCTCTGCCCAGAGAAGTTGTGGAGTCTCCCTCCACATTCATTCAAGGATCGTCTGGACACAATCCTGTGCAATGTGCTCTAGGATGACCCTGCTTGAGCAGGGAGGTTGGACCAGATGACCCGCTGTGGTTCCTTCCAATCTTATCCATTCTGTGACTCTATGAAATGCTTTGAAAAGCTCATAGACATTTAATCTACAATTTCCAAATATTACGTTTATTTAGCAGTTACTAACCCTCCCTCCTCCTCTCCAAATAGAATTACCTAAATAGAAAAATATGCTAACTTCTATGGAATACCAGATTATTGCTATTTTGATAAAGGAATTGAGATGAAATGGAGACAAGGATGGAAAGAGAATAAATCCAAAGAAAATTAATTTTTTGTAGTTGAAGACCCATATATACTTGGTAAATGCTAGCAGCTGATTTGATGCAAGGGATATAATATCTCCCTAATTCTCAAAGTGACAGTATCCCAGGGATCCTTTTAATCCTTAAAATATACTACAGATATTTTTGGCAAAGTTCTTCATTTTAAAGGAGTGGATTATTTCAAGTGGCAGAAAAATTTTGTATTGGCTGGTCAGTTAGATGTTTAAGATCAGAAAATAGAGGTCACATAATTTGAAGCAACCTTCCAACAAAACATAAAACAATAATAATAAAGCCCCCCAAAGCCAAAAAAGCCACAGACAAACACAAACAAACAAACAAAATGCCACCAAAAATCAAAGTCAAATTTAAGAATTCCCAACAATCAGCAGGAGTACATGAGAGAAACTCTGTAGTGTTTACCTTATTTATTTTATAAGATATTTTCTTATTAAGAGGAAGATGCAAAATAGTTGATGTGAAATTATTTAAATAATAATTTATTCAAGATTGTACCCGTAAAACCTCATTCAAATAATTCCTTCACAAGTTAAGGGCCCCTGTGTAATACAGATATCACTCAATATTAAGTAAGTCTGAACTGAGGATATTTAATCTTATGGTCTTGAAATATATCCTCAGAGCTCAATTGCAGCCTCTCAGGGCTGCAGCTGCCAACTTGGATGAAAAACTAGTTGTATCTAGAACCAAATATGAAGTTGTTGAAAAATATAAACCTGTGTTCAGTTTCTTTGATACAAATTTTAAGGATTTTCTTTCATCATGGGAGGAGAGCAAAGTAGTTTACTTGAAAGGTATTCTAAACCAACAAAAATAATACCATGTACTTGTCTAGTCTGTTCTCCCCACCAGAAAAGTTACTGTGTCAAACATAATGTTGTGATTAGACGTAATAAAATGGAATAGATAGACCTAATAATTATTAGAAGTTGTTATTAATAACTCTGGTAATTATAGCAAACAACTATTGAATTACTTATTTACTTGATTTAAGAATAACAGAGACTAAAAATTGCCTGGAATTTCAAGAGCAGAGTCTTGCTCTTGGAAAGATTGGTGACATTAACACTGCTTGAGTGGTCTGGGTTTCAAGGCTCTCCTAAGATGAGGAATCAGACGGTTGTAAGAGCCTTTGCAGACATCACTGGAAGTTGCCTCAGAGAATTACATTGGCTATCTGCTTTTTCTCTGTCATGCAAGATCTGGTGTAGCTCAGTGAAAAGTCCGTGGAGGAGCTCCCTAGAGCTAGCATTCCAGCAACAACTGCAGCAGGGGTTTTAGCCTGGAAGTCACTCTCCAATCCAGTGCATTCTGTGTAGATGCATATGCAACTTGTAGTGATATACAAAGTGGAAAATGTTCAAAAGCCAGTATCAATGGTTTGTAAATCTTCTATGTTATTTCTCCTCAATTACTTATTTGTGGTTGTCCTCGTTTTAACCTAATTTGTTCCATCACCAACACATTATAGGTGACACTGTGCTAAAATATTGCTGAAAACATTATTGACTCATAATGAAAGACTTATGAGAACAAAGAGCAATGAGAGTAAATAGTAATTCCCTTTCCTTCCTTTGCCTTCCTCTTCCCCTTCCCTTTTGTCTTTCCCCTTCCCCTTTTCTTTTTCTTTTTCCTTTTCCTAAAACAAACAAAAGGAAAAGGAAAATATAATGAATGATTCTATGATTCTTTCCCCTTTCCCTTTTTATTTTCCTTTTATCTGTTTCAAGGAGAGTTTATCCTCTTTCTCTAGACAGATGTAGTCTCTTTGCTATAATATAAGCTGTGGATAAATGATATTTGCCATGCATTTATTCAGGACTAAGAGAGTCTTGGTACAACAACAATGAAAAAAAACAACCAAAAATAAAGGCAGAATTTCCCGTTGTCTACATATGCTTTTTCTATGTACAATATTTGTATAATATGTAGACACAAAGAGATGTATATGCTATGTATCTTTTACCTACATATATACATACAACATATGTATGCAGAATGTGCATATAGATTATCCACTCCATAATGTGTACATGCAGTATGTAAATGTTTATGTGTCTGATACTCCATCTACATATACATTATAGTATAGGAATAGTAAATTTGTTTTCTCCCTAATATGTTAAACTTTCTAATTTTTAAAAGCATTAAACTGATTTTGTATTACTTCAGTGAATTTTTTCTAATTCAGTGAGATTTAGTGAAGTTACATGAATTTCAAATCAGCATGAAAGCAGAAAGAACTCTTTACAGTGAAAGATTGTAATAAAACAAGATTCTGTGTGAATTCATCTCCCATTTCTTTCTTTTAGTTCCACACCTGCTATTGCTCTCTCTGTTTTCTCTTTATTTTTTTAAATCACTCTTTATTTGATGTAATTTACTTTTTATCATTTTACAGTTCTGTATAATGCATTTTTCATTGCTCCAACAGCTTTCTTCAAATTAGTAATTTTATTACAATTCTTTCTCATCTCAGCTGAAGCACACAAGACTAGCATCCTTTTTAACAGAATCACTCTTGGATGTGACCTTTTTATCCCAGCTTGTTTTCACTTTTGTGGTGAGGTGGCTCCAATTAACAATTAAGCGTCCACCAGCTGCTGGCTCACTCCTTGTTCCCAGAGGAAACTAGGAACTGTAAGAGCAAAAGGAGAAAAACCCTTGGGTTGAGATAAAGACAGATTAAAAGAAAGAGGAAAGACAGAAAAAAATCACCAAAAAAACAACCAAGTGATGAAGAGGCAAGCACTTACCACCTCCTACCAGCAGAAGAAAGGCTGGTCCCACCCAGACTGACTGGGTACTCTGGAAAGATTTCTCCCTGCTTTTATCGAGTATGATAAGTATGCGATTGAGTTTGACATAGTGTGGGATATTCCTTTGGTAGCTGAGGTCAGTGTCTCGAGGTGTCTGTTCCCAAACTCTTGCCCACCTCTAGCTGCCTTACTGGGGGGCAGCAGAGTGAGAAACAGAGGTGGTCTTGATGTCGTGCAACCGCTACTCAGCAACAGATAAAACATTGTGCTACTAAGGCTGTTTTAGCCACAAGTGTAGAACATAGTACAAGGTGAACTGCTATTAAGAAAAGTAGTCCCATCCTAGCCAGACCCAGCACAACTTCTACCTCTAAACCTGGGGAATGTGTGGTGTCTTAAACTTGCTATAAATTTTTTTGTGACGTCTCCTTGGTATTTTCCAGTAAGAATTCTGATTTATGAGAATTCTGACTTACGAGAATTCAACTTACGAGGAAGACTGATTTACTCTATTTTGATTCTACTACAAGAATCATGTCTTTTGGTATATTTTATCTGTTTTGTTCCACTTCTTTTGATGGAACTCATTATAGACCCAAATTTCACCCCTTGGTTGTATTTCATTATTGTACCCTCCCCTCCTACTTTGACTTGATTCCTCCTCCAGAGAAAGCTGAGGCTCTTGACTATAGCAACAGTTCTGCCCCTTACACAGAAGCAGCGTCTGTCTGTATTGTATCTCCTACTTCTCATATGCTATAATGGTGTTTTGTAGTTTGTGCTAGATGTCATAAAGTGAAACTGATTAGCATTGAGAAGTTTATATACTGCTCAAGAATAGTAGTAGGAAGACACCAAAACTCCTTATTCTCAGATGAGTGTCCCTACCAAATATTACCTCATGTGTGCACATTTGCTTCTTCATCTCTTCCTCTGACTTCACATTTTTGAAGATGTGTCACTGATCAGAAAAGAAAAAATCTAGAAAAAATTCCCTGTATTTTATCTGGATAAACCTGTACTCTGATGAATTAGGAAATTCTCAGGGAAATTTGGAGCTACTTTTTTTTAACTTACGAGGAAGAAACTGAAATTAACTTTGTTCCTCTTGAGTCTTTCCTTTCTTAGAATTATTGTTGTGCTACTAAAAATGTACAATGCATAAATTTGTAGAGTTCCTCCTCTCACCTGAATAATGGCAACCTGAGAGAGGGCTGTAGGAGTGCTAGTCCTGTGTATAAAACTGAATTTAATCTAAAGCTATCTCACTCAGATCTGTTCTTGAATTCAAAACAGATATTATAAGATGTACTTACACTATTTTCAAGACTCCTCAGTAGTTATCAGTAGAGCTATGAGAAGTGCACTATCTGTGCACTATCATGCTCTAATCTTAAATGGAGAGAGCTTCAACAAATTAATGCATTATTCCATTGAACTGAGGAGAGGCACTGTAGTATGAAAGACTTTCAATTCTGTAATGGAAATTAGACAAAGGCAAGCCAGATTTAAACATGCCTCTGAAACAGACAACAAGCTATTCTTTCCAGAATCTGCAGTGTATTTCAGTGTATTCTCGTTGTTTTGATTACGAGAAACCAAAATAATGCACAGTCATGGGTGACAGCTTGCAACATCTCCTGTCCTCTTTTCAGACATTGAAGGCTTTATTTTTTTGTTTGTTTGTTTGTTTTGTTTTACTCTGTTTTGTTTAGCAGTCATTACCACAAAAGCAACATTCCTGCTCTCAATAACAACAGTTCTTTCACCTCCTCCCCTCTAAAATCTTAATATAGTCTCTGTCTCAGCCTGGGTTCCATGCACTGATGGTTTATAAAAGTCATTCTGCTTCCATCATCCACACTTTTCAGTAGAAATTATTTCTTTGGGCAATAAAAGGGTAAGGCAAAGTTTGCTTATTTCATTTACATCTGAATCCTGGTATGACTGATTTATAAATACCTGGGCCTGTAATACAGTATTGCTGTTGCTAGTAACAGGCCATAAGCTTCTTAGAGAATTTACAATGCCTCAGGACTAAGAGAGTGAAAGGGTGATCCTAACATAAGGAAAAGTGGTGGGAATAAAATGTGTGTATAAAAATTTTAACTGTGTTATTATGCTTGCTTTTCTATAAAGATGAGATCTAGATTTATAGTGATTATTGAATTATACAAGCATGAGGCAACAAAAATAGTGTTAGAATTGATGCTTTCTGAAAACTGAATGAGCAATAAGAATGGAGGGGAAAACATTTCTCAAGTTAAAATTTTGGATAAGATATATTTTGTCAGTTTTATAGCTTAGACACTTAGAGATCTTCTGTGAAAATCAGTGCACATGACTTCCAAGTGTGACCCACCAACGGGTAAATTATCTGAATTATATTTTCATGATTACTTCACTACGTTGAATGAGGTAATTGAACAGTTTTATCTTTTCCTCAAATCATGAAAAATATAAACACTGTTAAGATTAACTTCTTTTATAGTTTATGTACTCATGCAATTTCAAGATCAACCATGAAATTAAGAAGCTTGTTAACTTTCAGTGATTCTACTTTGCTAGAAAGCATATTTTAATAGCATCACTTTTCCCTTAAAAATATTTATTAATCATATGAAATATCTTTTTTTTTTTGCTTTTTTACCCCAAACCCTGTACCATTTCATAGAATTAAGAGCAGTTAATCAACCAAACAAAATTTGTGAAATGACTGAGTTCTGAACAATCAAGGTTAAATCAACTTCAAAGGAAAGTAATTAGCTAAAATATTGAATTGAAAGCAAACAAATCAAATAAAACTGCTGCAAACTTTAACCTCAGGGATGAATCCAGAAAAAATACAAAATGCACTTCAGATTTCAGTATCAAGGATATAAATTATGAAACTTGATTAAAAACTGATAGGGACTGTCTGGTTATAAAACAATATCCCATAAATAGAAAGTTTTCAAAACCATGGAAGCAAGTTATAAAAAATATTAAATGGCTGATTTATTTTGTACTTCATTTTTTGTTTGTTCATTTCTTTGTACATTTCATTTATTTAGTACGAAACCTTGACGGAAAAGTATAGGCAGAAGAAAATAGAAACACAAAATTTTTTGGTGAACACTTCAACATGAAAACAGTTTTACAAATGAGACAGCAATAACTGAAGTAATGCCCTAAGTGGAAATAAAAAGCTAAACCAGTTTTTTCAAAAGAAAAGACAATTTATGTCAAGTTTCAAATGACTCTCAGCTCTTATATGTTGACAATTGAAAAGCATTGATGTTCAGTTACTTCTTTAACCTTCATCATATAGTCTCACAGGTGTGTTTCACTGGAGTAAAGAGCGCAGTCTGTAGCAGGTATGTGTGTAAACAGTTGAGGCGTGTGGGGGAAACACCATGAGCTGCAGTATGTCTGTTCAAATGGGGTCCAGGCTGCCTCGAGACAAAGGAAAACCAGAGTGGAAAATATTAATTATGCGTCAAAATTTCAGTATACTACACCAAAGTCGATCCAATCAGAGAAGCAATAAGGGCCCCTACAAAAACCTATCTGACAAAGACACTTGCAGCTATTAGAGGCTGGAGAGGCATGCATGAGGGCACTCCATGAAGTTCCTAAAGGCACTCAGGTCTCCGGGGGACTTCTGCCAGTGCAGGGACACTCCTGAGGGACCACAGTCCACGGATAGCCCACGCTGGGGAAGGAACAACTGTGAGGTACTGTGGCCCTGGGTGACCCAGGACAGGGAGGAGCACAAAGGACTGGAGCAGCAGAAATCATTAGAGGCAGAGATACCACCTCAACCTCCTAAGCCACTTAACACCTGGCTGGATGAACTGGACAGACTGAGTATAAGACATGGTGAAAATATGTGAAATTGAAAGAGAGGAGAGAAGACAATGTTTATGTACATGCAGGGGTGTGTGTGTGTGTCTGTGTGTGTGTTATTTTTCCCCTTCAATACCTTAAAAGTGGATCAGCCATTTATGCTGGATGTCAACAAATTAAGATAGATAAAATTCACCCTTCTAAGGTTTTTTCTTGCCTGTGACAGCAATATATGGGAAATACACCATCACATCTGTATGAAAATTGCATACAATTACACTAATGTACACATCAGTTTACAAGCTCTTCCTATCTTCACTTTATTAGCTAACAGTAAATACAGAAATACCTTAAAATTGTATTTGGAGTTACAATTTATACAGGATAAATATATCCCTTTATTCCCTTCTTGAAGGTAAATGTTTAAATACATGAATTCTAATAGGCTAAAGGCTAACAAACAGCCAAGAAAACTTCAATGTGCAACTTATACTTACACAGTTGCTTACTTAACTAATGGTCCCAGATAAGGAACAGTGTTTGATTTCTCTTTCTAAGAAACCTGTTTCAGGATAAAAAAACCATTATTTTAAGTTTTGCAGTAACATAAGACACTAAAAACCCTTTGAAATTTGGTGTGCTGCTTTATAAGCAGAGCCAGTCATTGTCAGTCCATTCATTAACCAAAATGAATGAATAGATCATTAACAAGACATTACAGGACTGAACTCTGTAATAATTTTTTATATTATTAAATCATATGCTATGAGAAATTTATGGATCATGTAATTTTATCTATATTTTATAGAGTTGCTGTGTTTTAAGCCCACCTGGTAACTAAGCATCTCATTTTCCTCTGATGGGATGAGGGAGAGAACAAGAAGAATGAAAGAAGAGAAAACTCATGGGTTAAAGTAAAGACAGTTTAATACTCTGTGTATTAAACTAATTTTATTATACAATTTTTATTGTAAGTATTACTTGGCATAAATAGAGCCTTCAGTGTGACTTCAAAATGAGGACTATTGGACATATTTTAATTATATTAACATGGTGGATTTCTTGTGTTGCTCTGTGTGTAAAGAAGTGGTTTTTTTTTCTTTTGAGCTACACTTGGTATCATTTTGTCCTGTCTTGGTATGACAACAACAACAACAAGGTAACCTAAAGTACAGGAACAGCAGGAGCAGGCTGTCTTTACTGTTCTTGCTGCAGGGTGAAATACTCTTTTTGCTGCTAGAGGTTGTTTTTCACTGATAGTAGAGTACAGAAGAAGAATCCTGCAGGACTGCACTGCCCTCAAGAAAAAAGTGTATTGCTATGTAACATATTCTATGTTGTTTGTTTTTTTTTTTTGCTGTGAAATTCTTTAGTCAATGAAACTGCTAATAAGTATTTTAACCCTTGTTAATGATAGGCAGTAGCCTCTTTGAGCTAAGATCCTCCCCACACGCTGTTTACAGTGGAATGTTATTAAAGAGACAAGTTTGTTAAGCACATCCATGAAAACCCAAAGCTGTTCAAAGTGAACTTTAAATACCGTTAAAAAGAATAGCTCTGACCGTACGTGGCTTTGGCTTTAGCAGTACTCTCTTGATTTCCGTATTTGTCCTCTTCTGTTATGAGCCAAGCTTGCAGCTGGCACTGTAGAGCAAAGAACAGAGTAATTTCATGCTTCCTAATATATACTTTTGATGAGTAGATGATGTTTAAGCTAAAAGTACATTAGCAAATTTCAGCATGATCCAGGAGATGCAAAAATAAATGAACTGGCAGATGAGCCCAGAGACAAACTAGGGCTCATTTTCCTCCTTTTCAAATTGTCTCTCATTTTCAGGGTTTACATGAGTTGCTACTTTTTCTTGATTAATTTTCTTGATTAGTAGAGCAAGCATTGTTTAGTGATTCTTTAAAAATCTTCACTAAAAAAAATACATCTTGCATTTTACAGTATTATTAGTGTACTGCATGACACAGTTTTATGAAAGATTTTTACTCATAGGATTTGATGGAAGGCAAACAATAACCATCTAAATGCCTTAAAAATCAGTCCCATTGTCCTTGTAAGATGTTGCTGTCATATGAGAAAAGAAAGGTATGTGTATAAATATTTATGTGTAGCAAGCTTCTCCTTGAGAGCAGTGATGGCAGCTAGTTAGATTGTGCTTTGGCAGTACCATATAGCCTAAAGTTATTTTAGCCACATTTCAATCTGTCAGTAATCTAACCATTCACTTGTAAAAAACTTCTTTTCTTTTATTTGTAAACCTAAATATTGAAACTTCATATTCTAATATTAAGGACAGCTTTCCTCCCTCTCAGAAAATGAGCTGTTTATTTAACTCACTCACTGCTTTGCATCTGCCTCCTGACTTTTATCCTTGTAATATGAGGCTCTGTGTTTTGTCATGTCTGAACACGTAACTCTCAGGTGTATATAAATGTTCAGAAATGTGTGTCCATAATTGTAGGAAAATGTATTTAATGATATTTCTGGATACCAGCTCTTGAACAGCAAAGAGAAACAAACATAAGTTGAAACTTTTCCCCCTTCTTTTCCCTTTTCTTTAAAAAAATAATCCCAAATAAAAAAAAACAGTATTTCCTTCTACACACAGTAGATTATCAATAATCAGAGAAGATACAGATAATTATTTTTTGTAGGAAAACCATAAATTTTTGCAGTAAGCAGGACTTTTGCATGCTACTTTAGAATATAAAAGGGTTTTTTTGTGTCTAAAACTGAAGTCAATTCTGAATAAGATTCTCTAATATATTTCAGTATTTTATAGTATATATTAAATTTAAGTAAAACACGAAATACTCCCTTCTCTTCCTTTTACTTGATAGTTTTCTCTACATTTGAGATGCATTAGACCACAATTTTTTTATGGATAGAAAATGAGGTCACAAAAATCTTAACAGTGCTTTCCTTCACCCCTTTTTTCTACCCAGCTTCCCTACTGATGAAGATATTTTCACAGAAAACACCTTACCTCTGCGTAATTATTACAGGAAAATATTACCAATGTAAAAGATTAAGTATGGTTTACTACCTAATTGGTAATGCATTTCATTGAAGTCCTGTAATCTCATTGATTATGAGATTAGTACTATTCAGTTTTTTAATTATTTGCTTAGCTGAATAATTAATAATAAGCGCAGAAACTGCGCTTAGCAAAACAGTGTATGATGCCCAGACTGGTGAAGTTAAAATTTCTTCTTAAAATTATGATGTCAGAAGTTTATCAAAGCTTTGGACAACTACCCCCAGATCAATAGGATTACACTCAATAAAGTACTTGAGAGGAGAAGTCAAACACATAGCTACAAAATGAGGAGAAAATGGCTGAGCGCAGTGTTGTAGAGAAGAATGTGGAGGTTATAATGGACTAAAAAGTAATTTTGAAGAGAAAAGATAAATCTAATTCTGAGGTAGACTAATAGGATTGCTGTATGTCAGTCAAAAATAGTAATTGTCAAAAAAAATTGTGAAAGAAAAATAGTTTTCTAGCATCTGATGTTGGTGAGACTGCAAATATAGTAAAGTGTGTTTTACAAGAATGTAAAAAAATTCTTAAATTTTTAAAGCAGTCTCTTTGTCCCCTTTTCTCCCCAGTTTCCCTAATCAAGAAAATGTTCGGGTAGGAAGATACCTTATTATGTTGACTTTCATGCACCAACTCTTAACAAAGATATTAGAGGTCTGGAGGAAAGGAAAAAAAAAAATTGAGTAGAAACTGAAGAAATCAGAAAGCATGCCTTTTAAGAGAAGATCTAGAAAGACTCAAACAATTCAGAAAATGTTACAGCAAAACTGGTGAAGCAATTGTTTTCTTCAGCAATTTGGGTAAGAGAAACATTATGGGGCAAGGGGAAATAAACAAGTATTTTCTAAATACAAGTTTTTGAGGTCTCTCTCTCTGCAGGTTTTTAAGAGTGGTTTAAACAAACAAAACCAAAGTGTTCTTAACCTACCTCAACAAATGATGGACTATCCTCCCTCAATAAATTAGGTTTCCTGAAAGTACTCTCTATATTTACCATATATTTATGGCTACATGATTATGATGGGTCATATGACATGTCAGTTTGCCTATGGTCTGCATATTAAATTATGAAAATACATCTTAATAGTGAACTGTTTTATGTGTAACTTCCCTGTTGTAATTTGTAAGGATTGAAAAGACACAGTGAAATCTCCTCTGATTTCAGAAGGGCTTAGGCCCTTTCACTGCCATTTGGGTAACTTATTTATCTTTTGTTTACATTTAAAGAAATAATAAATTCTTCTATGAATACCAAATTTTTCTACGGATTGACACTGACCTAGGATACATTACTTGTAGGACTGAATTTCTGAAAAGCAACCAACAGGTTTTAGCATTGCAAATTCCAGTGAAAATTAATATTCACTCAAGTTATCCAAGAGGTTTTCCACTGAATGTATGTCTCTTATGGATTGATAGCTGGGACAGGTGAGGAGGAGGGGTAGTGCTTCATGTAGAGGAGGGATTGCACTGCACAGTGCTTGCAGTTAGGCCCAACATGGTTGAGAGCCTCTAGGTTTAGTTTAGGGGAAAAGCTAATAAAGTAGATGCTGTTGTAGGATCACCCATGCAGTATGATGACATCAATGTATTACTATATAAGGCACTAAGAGAAATCTTTAGCTCAGTTGCTCTTGGCCTTATGGATAACTTCAACTTCTTAGATCCCAACTGGGACTATCATACCTCAGACACAAACAGGTCCAGGAAATTCCTGGAGCATGCTGAAGGTAATCTTTTGATACAGATACTATGACAGTGAAAGTGAAAAGGGGTAAAACCTGTTTGGCAGGCAGTCACTAGTGATGTTCCTTAGGGCTCAATTTTAGGGCCAGTTCTTTCCAATGTTTTTATCAATAACCTGGACACAGGAGTTGTATGCACACAAAATAAGTTTGCTGACAGTACTAAGATAGAAGCTGTTGATTCTGTGCAGGGTAGAGAGGCCTTAGAGGGAGATCATGATAGACCAGAGCATTGGGCCATTACCAATCATATGAAATTTACATAACAAATATTGGATTCTGCACCTGAGAGTGTAATCCTGGATGAACATATAGACTGGGGACAAGAGCCTGGAGTGCAGACCTGCAGAAAGGGGTCTGGAGGGTTTGTTTGATGACCAGCTCAATACGAGTCAATAATATGCCCTGGAGGCCAAAAGAGCCAAGTATATCCTGGGGGTCACCAGGCACAGTGTAACTGGTGGAAAGGATTGTCCAGCTGTACATGCACTGGTGCATCCTCACCTCAAGTACTTTGTGCAATTTTGGCTTTCTGAACGCAAGAAGGATATATAAATATTGGAATGTGTCCAGAGGATGACAGCAAAGATGATGAAAGGTCTAGAGGGCATAACTTACGCAGAGTGGCTGAACATAGTAGGTTTGCTCAGCTTTGAGGAGGCTGAGGGGTGATCTCATTGCTGTCTACAACTTCCTCACAGGAGGAAGCAGAGAAGGAGGTGATGACCTCTTCTCTCTAGTGTCTGGTGATAGGACACGATGGAATGCCTTACAGCTGCATCATCAACAGTTCAGATTAAATATTGGAGAAGAGTTCATTGATCAAGCAGTGGAACAAGCTCCCCAGGAAAGCAGTCATGGCTCCAAGCCTGTCACTGCTCAAGAAGCATCTGGGGAATGCTCTTAGCTATATGATTTAGCTTTTAGCTTGCCCTGTCTGGAATCAGGAGTTGAACTCAGTGAACTTTGTGGGTGCCTTTCAACACAGGATATTCTGTAATTCTAGATAAGGTATCTCAGAATACTTTTATAGAAAAAGAGATGAGCTCTTCTAAGGCATGACTCATCTCATTCTGAATTAGATTTGTACATATGGCCATCCAAATTGTTTCTTAAAATGACCTGCGCCTCCCCATTTACTATGATACCATTTTAGAATTCCAGACAGCTCCTTTAGACATGTCTGAAGTTATGCTATTTGAACTGTATCCTTAGTCACCTTAGTACTTCAGCATTGCTAAAAGACCTTCCAAGAGAAAAACAAAATAAAGAAATGCAAGACATCTAAAGTTCTAATCTCCTTTATTAAAGTCAAGTAGTTTGTACTTTTCTTTCAGGAATAGGACTTGAAAAAAATCTGTGCTATGACAATATATTTTTTTTTCTTATAAAAAAGGAAACTTAATCATCCATTCATTGCATTTAAAAGCTGTTAGAAGGTTCTTCCATAAACTATAATCGCTTACATAGGAAAGCTCATTTAGTTAGTAGCTCACAATAAATGAGGTAAAGGTAATGTTCTGAATTTAAGCTATAAGTAGTACAATGAATTTCATAAACATTTTCTGGAAATTGTATTAGAAACAGAGCAAGGCTAGAAATAGTCTAAAACAAATGAAAAACCTCACTATCTGTGGGAGCCTGTAGCCACAGCAGCCCCTGGATGTGCCCTGGCCACACTCCTCGCCTCCCTGAGACCAAAAGGTCTCCCAGGATGCCAGGGACCAGGTTGCCTTGTTCTGCTCCCCTTTCCCTAGCCCTACCTGTGTACCACCCCCGTGCCCTCAGACTATTGGTCCCTGATGTTTTCTCTCCACCCCTACTGACTCCATATAAAAAACCTGAACACTTCGTGTTTCACCCTCTTGCTCATCCTCTGTTCATCCCATCCTCATCTACCTCCTTGGACCCACATTACACACGTGGCTGGAATAAATCCCTCCCGGAGACTAATCCTGACTCTGTGCCGTCGACTTACTGAGGAGACTCTCCGGGGTGTCTGGGTGTGTGTGTGTGTGTGTCTGTGTGTCTGTGTGTGTGTGTGTGTGTGTGTGTGTGTGTGTGTGCGTGTGTGCAGTGGCCTCGCCTTGCAGCTCTCATCCAGAGGCGCTTTCAGAAGGTTGTAGCCTCTGTACTACCAAACCTCCGGCTGCAACATCTATCCTCTATTCTTTCTTTTTTCCCCTTTTCTTCTATTTTTTAAATTATATTTCCTAATAGAGAGTGCAACTTCTGCAACTGCCTGCATGATGTGACAATCTTTCTTGTTGATATGAATATGAGTGCATACATACAGATGCCTTGAGAATAACCTGTTTCTTTTCTCTATTTAAAGAAATCTCCCTAATTGTCACCAGCCATGTATGCTCTCCTCATTTTAAACATATATCAGATATTTGTGAGAAAAATCACATTTCATAAAAACAAACAGATCTAATGTGATATGAAGACTCTGAATGAAATCTAATGAAGCAAAAAAAACCCCAGTAATATTTCATTCATTTCCTACCTCTGGAAAATTTTCTTGGTACTTTGAAAGGTAACAGTTTCCATCAATTGCACCCAAAAAAATCAGCAAATTATTAATATGAGCAAGATAAGCAAAATAGAGCCCAGTGTGGGCCCTCTGCTGAATGGAGCAGAGGATCTACTAACAAAAACATATGGAAAAGACTGAAGAATAGAATGCTTTCTTTGTCTTGGTCTTTATAGTGAGACTGACTTTTGGGAGTCTCAGGCCCCTAAAACATGAGACAAAGTCTAAAGCAGATTCACATTCAGTAGAGGATGATCAAGCTGAAGAACATTTAAAAAAACTGGACACATGCAAGTCCATGGGACTTGATGGGAATTACCCACAAGCGATGAACAAGTTGCTCAATGTAATTTTAAGAACACTCTTAACTGTCTTTGAAAGGTCATGGCAACTGTGAGAGGTGCTTAAAGGGTAGAAGAAAGCAAATTTCTCTCCTCTCTTCCAGAAACCTTCTGCATAGAGGTCTGTGTCCAGGTCAAGGTAGAAGATGCTCTCTCCTTGCTTTATACCCTTACAGTATTTTTTGAGGTCCATTTAAGTGCAAGACACATTACGAAAGCATTTTCTATTTGTTCCTTGATTCCTGTAGGAAGGATGATATGCACGTATTGAAAAGTACTGCAGTGTTTGTGAGCCAGGTCCCAACTCTTGGTGACTGAGTGACAAAGACTAAACGCACCTCCCCATCAGTCTGCCCCTAGGCTAGAGGGCCTTCATACTAATGGAATTTTTCTAGTAACCTTCCTGGTCTGAGAGAATGCCAGAAGGGATATTGAAAAAATCTCTTCATATTAATTATCTACAGAATCATTGATTTCTGGAACAGAGTGAGACCAGAAGCAGATCTTAAATGTACAAAACATGGTAAAGGACATAAATAATATTATGCAGTTTTTTTTGCTCATTATCATTGTGTTATTAGAGTAAACATATTTGTGAAAAATAGGAAGATGATGAAAAGAAAAACTAAAAGTAAAAGCAATTAAAGTTAAATTTTCTTTTAATTTCATTTTAAAAGGAAAATAATTTAAGAAAATACTAAAATATAATCATCTGAACAGACCAAAATTAATTTCAAAAGCATTTGGTGGAAGATTATGTCAGAATTGCCATTGATGGAACAATGCATTTGTTAAAACAACTTCAATATCAGAGGAATTAAAGATAGGGAAGGGATATTATATTTTTAAAGTTTATGAAGGTAACCTGGGACACTACAGACCAGTGAGGCTGAACTTTGACTTTTGTGAATCTGTAGAAACTACAATACATAGTAAAGTAAGTTGAGAAATAGACAAAGTTATTTTATTGGAGAAGATTGATAAAGATTCTTAAGGAATAACTTCCTTCTACAAAGACTATTAAAGATTTTTAGAGAAGTCAAGGAGCAGATGGGCCAGAATGAACTAATCTTATTAAACAGCTGTAATTTTTTTATGTCCTCAAAAAAATCATTCATCAAAAGCATTTAAAGAATGTAATCACCATCAGCTAACATCTAGATTTCATGGATTAACAATGTCTTAAAATATCACAGAGTAGAAATAACTGGTTGAATTTCCTAGCAAAAGAAAGCTAACATAAAATCTCCAAGATTGTCTGTCTTAGGAGCTGTACTTTTCCCTGAAGTGAAATTTGGCCAGAGATGCAAAATAGAGGAATCAAATCTGAGTTGACTGTGAAGTGCTACAGAATATTCTCATTAAAACCTAAGTGGATTGGTCTCACCAGAACTGAAGTAATTGTGAAGTATAGTCAGCTCTGATCTGAGCTAGTTGTCAACACCCCTTTTGTACTTCCTGGAGAGAAAGTACATCTCTAGGATTGACTTGTGTCACCTTAACGTGGATACTTATAAGTTGGTGTTTATACACCTGATATTAATTTCCCTCAACACAGAATTATATTTCCTGATTGTGAGATGTTTAGAGGTATTTGCATCTGTTTCCAACTACAGCAAATCTATCACAGGCCCTTTGTCATACCTTTCAGCACAGTGTGGATGCTTCAGATAACCTAGGGTGTCTCAGATGGCACTAGATACGTAGGCTCAGGAAGCAGAAACATCGTGAATCTCTCCATTGGCTGCAAAGATACATACTCATACCAGACATAGATGCCCATCTATGCAGCTAGAGAAGCTGAATTCAAACATGATCCACTGGGCAATAAAATCGTAGACTCAGAACACCTGGGGTTGGAATGGACCTCTGGAGGTCGCCTAGTCCAACCCTCTGTTCAAATTAGGGCCACATTTGAAGTCTGATTCGAATAGATGTTCTGCTATTGAGAAATACATAAGTATGTGTGGAAAAACTGAACAAAAAACCTTATCTAAGATCCTATTATATATTTATTATATAAGGCTTTATATTCAAGAGACATAGCACAAGACTGGATAATACATCTGGAATTGTAAGCATAATACTTTACTGTCGTCAAAACACACTCAGAGCACAGAGAATTACTAGAAACAGAATGAAGAACAAAACATAAACACTGTAGTGTCACTGAATAAATAAATTAGAAAGGCAGTAGGAGTTACTCTTGCTTAAGCAAAGAGAAAAATAAGGCTATTATGTTTTCACCATTGCAGAGATGTCATAAGTAATATGATAGAATATTCTTTAAGCACTAAAATATAAATTATACTGACAGTATTTTAATTTTTTTCCAGATTACACCTGATTGTTGAGTATCAGAATATATGTATGTATTTGTTTAAAATTTAAATACATTAATTGGTATAAAACTGAGCAGAGGAAACTACATTAAAAGCCAGTGTTCAGCTCTGCATACATTACTTATAGGAAATTCCAAGAAATCTATGTGTCGTTTATCACTGTGATTGATCAGTGTGATAATGCAATAAATTTAACAAGTACCTTTATTTGCGATTGATTATTATTGATATCAGTCATCCACAAGTTAGACTAAGGAAACACAAACTCCATACTTTTTTAGAAAGCTACATAATAATGGAAAAATAAATCCAGCAGCTGTTCTTCTAAATTAATGTGAATATTGTTAGAGGCAGTGCAAAACTGGAGTACAAAAAGTGATGTGATGATAACGTATGCTGTTGTAACATACATCCAGTATACTTTCAAAACTTATCTATATCCACTCCTCTATTATAGATCAGCTTTTCAAAATTAAAAAAGAACATAGCTATATTCATGTTTACTGATGTACTTGGCAGTATTTTAATCAATTTCCAGGGGTTTTTTATTAGTATTATTTAGTAAGAGACTCTTATAAAACACAGCTATCAACTAACTAAATCTGAATCAACTTAAAGGTAGAGCAACATGAGGTCCTGAAAATACGTCATTAAATGGAGGAAACAAAAGCAGTTAGCTACAGCAGTTGTTGTAATGCAGTAATGGCACAAAGGGACCCTGAGTCTTTACTCAAAACTGTGCAGTGACTGAAGTACCACCATCTCCAACACCAGCTGGAGTAGATATTCCTACCACAGCAGAGACCTGCACCTAGACACAACTCCTTCGATATTGTGCTTCCGTCCTCATCTCTGGCAGTGCCCGCCGCTCTGGAATTGCCCTAGAAGTATCTGGTGCCTCCCTTCAGGACCTAACCAGTATCCTCCCCATGTGAGACATGCTCTGGTTGAGGTGCTGAGTCACCAGCTGAAAGGGCAGCAAGAGGAGGTGAATGAGCTATGCACCATCAGGAAGGAAGAACAGGAGATTCACGGGGTCTTAAAAGACCAGACAGAGACAACAGCCCCAGACCTTGATCCAAGTAAAGAGACAACTGGAGGCGACCTTAAGAGGGGACATTAAATGGAGGTGCCCAAAACGGAGAGGACTAGAAACGAGACTTCTGGCAAGAAGTAACAAACAGAAGTTGCTATGTCTCGATAGAAGAACTTTTTTTTTCATTATGAGGGGCAGCAAACACGAGGCTGCTGAGAGAGTTTGCAGAATCTCTGCCCTTGGAGACATTTAAATCTTAACTGGACAAAACAACATAGTCAAATGGAATTTGCTTTGAACTGAAGGTTTTGCTAGGTGGCCTCTGGAGTCCCTTTCCAACCTATATGGTTCTGTGTTTCTGTGATTGCTTGAAGAAATTCTTGTTGCATAACCTCAGTACTAAATGTATTCATATTTTACTCTTCTTTACAATTTGCTTTAGTTCAGTCTCACCACTGTAGTGAACTCATCTTTCTTTTCTCCCTTTCTTTCATCTTTTTTTTTTTCTCTTGAAATGTGAGAGAATGGGACAAAATCTTTATATCACTTTCATTTATTTCTCAAGACTACCTTCAAAGAAACTTTTCAAGTAACTCTTTCCAGGAGTTACTTTCCAAGAAACTCTCTGGTAAAATTACAGAGCAGAAGCTTTCCCTCATTAATATAGCTTATGTTACTCTAGCAGGGAAAAGAATCTGAATATTTTGTTTAGGTGAAACAGAATAAAAGACATGCTTATATAACAGGGGACACTTAAAATTTCTTCTTTCTAAATATTTTCTGAAAAAACTTAAAGCCTTTAATCTCTGCCTTGTTGTCCAGTATTTTGCTATTTATTAGGAAGTAGTACCTATATCTTTGTTTTTTAAGTTAAAAGTTATAAGTTTTATTTCAAATTATGTTTCTTCTTTAAAAGTACTTATTCTAAAAGAAAATTATTTTTTAACTCATATGTACTTCTGAATTTTAACAGTGGCTATTTTCCTAATTTTTTTTTTCGATATACCACCAGCATTCTATATCAAGAGTTTTCCCCTTGGTATCCCTTTAATGAATATCATGTAAAAAACATATAAAGTGTGAATTCAAATGTTGTGCTATTATATTCAAGAGATGTGACATGATGTGTTTTATACAAAGTTATAAATGGAGGGGACTCAGTATCATTATTATTTACTAATAAGTGGAAAGGTTTCCTCAGATAGTTTTTTTGCTTATCATTTGAAGTAATCAGAGTTTAAAACTTCATTTCAATATAGAGTTGGAGTATATGGTCATTTATTCACTGCCATATTAGACCAGATTTATTGATGCTCATTACTGTAAATATTTTGATTTAGAGGTATGCAGTTTTTGATAATCTTTCAGTAAGCTATTGCTGTTCTGCTAATGGTTGACTACAACTTAAAATTCTTTTGTGCATGAATAAAAGAGCTTTTTGAAGGCCACAGGCAACTTGAAGACAGCACTGTAACATCTGGAGAACTATAAAACTGTATTTAAGGAAAAAGGAGAAAAGACTTTAAAAAACATTTAGAATTCTAATAAAATCACTCTTCAGACACTCTCAGAATGCTCCTAAATATTAAATCAGTTCAAAGGGGGTGAGACCATTTCTGAAGACCCCATCCTGTTCACCATCAGTGGAGCCCTTCAGTTTTTAGGTGTTAAACATTCAATGGAACAAGAAGTGGAAGATGGGTCCAACCCCACCCAGAATTATTCTGACATTTCCTTGTTCTCAGTTAAGGTTTAATTCATGCAAAGGTGAAAAGCTTTTAAGAAATTACAGAAGAAAGGGAAAATAATTTCTCCAACATATCATGTGAAAATAAGTATTTACATGACTAATGAAGATCTATATAATTTAAATGTACCTCTTTTGCAATATTCATATAACTGCAGAATGGTTTGCATTGGGAGGGACCCTAATGATCATCTAGATCCAATCCCCTGCCACCAGCAGGGGCAGCTTTCACTAGACCATGTTGATCAAAGCCCTAACCAACACTTTTAGGGGTAGACAGCCACAACTTCTCTGGGCAAACTGTCCCAGTGCCTCACCACTCCCACAGTAAAGAACTTCTTACTCATAACTAATCTAAATCTTCTTTCACTTTAAAGCCATCACTCCCTGTCCTGTCACTTCAAGTTCTTGAAAAAAATCCTTCTCCAACTTTCTTCCAGGCCCCCATCATGCACTGAATGACGACAATAAAGTCTTCCTGGAGCTTTCTCTTCTCCAGGCTGAAAACCCCCAACTTTCTCAGCCTTTTCTAATAGGGAAGCTGCTTGAGACCCCTGATCATCTTGGTGGGCCTCCTCTGGACTATTTCCAACAGTTCTATTCCCTTCATATGTTGAGGACCCCAGAATTGGGGGTCCTCCAGGCAGGGTCTCTCAAGAGCAGAGCAGACAGGAAGAATCCCGTCCCTCAACCTGCTGGTCTCATTGCTTTTGATGTAGTTTAAATCTAATTTAAATTGTTAAATTGTTAAATTTTTTAAGCCCATTCTGGCACCTGCTTACAAAAACAAAACCTGGGCATTGGTTCTTCTAGTAGCATACCGGTCAAACGATGACGCTACCCTGCTATTTTCTTTTGCAACATGGAGTTAGTTTATGCATATAAACAGGAGAACAGAGCTCTTGTCTGGGAATTCAAATAAAATCCCAAACACACTTAAAACTGTAGCAATAGTTTCCTCAGGCCACAGCTATTCCCAGTTATTTATATGCAGTAGCTTAGATTTCATCTCTCCTTTAATACATTGTGGATTTGTTTTGTGAGTTGGCGTTTGGCTGTGTATTTTTTTGGCTGTTGTTTGCTTATTTTGAAGAAACTACTTACAACTTTCAAATCCTCTCTTTTACTGCATAAACCCTCTGAATTCCTGACTTGAAGTTTTGGAGTTCCTGAGTCTGCAAGGTGTCTACCACCCAAATATGAATAAGAGACATAAGGTTTAGAACAGTTAGAATGACAATACTGATGAGTTACGCATCCCACTTTATATGTTACAACGCACAGTTGGTAAATAAATTGTCATTGATTGAAGGAGGAATTAAAACACATGACATTTCTCAACATCTGATATACATGGACACTTACACTGAGCAAAACAAAACAATGAAGGCATGGATAAACGCAGAATTCTTCCTCTCGCTGGTGTTTGATGCTTTATCTCAGGAGCAACATTTTTTTTTACCTTTGAAGATAAAGGCATCTAGGCCAAAAGAACTTAGCCATGATGTCGTGGTTTGACACTGGCTCAACGCCAGGCATCCATGAGAGTTGCTTGCTCACCCTACCCTGCCACAGCTGGGCAGAGGAGAGAAAAAAAAAATTAATTAAGGTTTCATTAGCTAAGGACCGGGAGAAACACTTCAAGGGCAAAACAGGCTCAATGTAAGGTTGCAAAGTAAATTTATTACTAACAGAATCAGAGAAGGTAATGAGAAGTAAAATAAGCCCTTAAAACACCCTTTTCCCCCCAGCCCCTCCCTCCTTCCCACTGACAGTGCAGGGAGACAGGGCATGGGGGTTTGTGGTCAGTTAATCCTGAGATTTCCTTCCGCTGCTCTGGGAGATGAGTCCTTCTCCTGTGAGGCCGTGGGGTCCCTCCCATGGGAGACAGTTCTCTGTGAACTTCTCCAGAGAGGGTCCACTCTCACAAGTGGTAGTCCTGCCAAACCTGCTGCAATGTGACTTCCCCCCACGAGCACACAGTCCTCCATACACTGCTATGCCATGGGTCTCTCTTTCCACAGGGTGCAGTCCTCCAAGGACAGGCTGCTCCAGCCTGGAAGCAAGGGCCCTCTCTCTCCACTGGGTCTTCCACTGGATCACAGCCCCCTCCAGGCATCCACCCGCTCCAGCACGGGCACCCCCCACGGGCTGTGAGTGGATCTCTGAATTCCCTGTGGGCCCATGGGCTGCAGGAGGACAACCTGCTTCACCATGGTCTTCACCACAACCGGCAGAGGAATCTCGGCTCCGGCATCTGGAGCACCTCCTCCCCCTCCTTCTCCACTGACCTTGGTGTCTCCATGTTGTTTTCCCTCACATGTTGTCACCTCCTCTTCTCTGACTAGAATCCCAAAATCTTGTTACTTTGTTTTGATTTTCTTCTTAAATATGTAATCACAGAGGCATTACCAACCTCTCTCATTGGCCCAGTTTTGTCCAGCAGCTTGTCCATCTTCAGAGCCATCAGAGATTGGCTCTGCTGGACATGGTGGAAGCTTCCAGCAGCTTCCTCACACGAGCCACTTCTGTGGCCCCCTGCTACCTAAAACCAGGCTGTGCAAAACCAATAGACATGACTCTACTGGAAGACTCCTTAACTTAGCACTTATAAACCTTCTGTACTAGGTAGTTTAGTTCTCTGGGGATAATGTGAGACTAGATACCAATATACCATTATTGTTATTCTAGACTACTATTACTTGTAATTGTCAGTAATATTTTTGTATTGAACTGTCAATTCTATTGACACAGTGGCTATAACCTTCAAAAATCTCACCTATCTGTTGTGTCCACAAAGTTCAGACAGACTTTGTGGAACTTCTATGTCTCCCTCTCATTAGCTCCAGCATCTTTGTTCTATGATAGCAGTTTTTGGAAAGTTTTAGCCTTAGTCTTTCTCTCAGTAGTCCTCAAAGGCTTCCGAAGTGCGCACATGTCTTTTTGAGGCGGATTTAATCTTTGAAATTACATAATCACAGATACATAAAAAGCTACTTTAGGACAAAAAGGTAGAGGGAATTAGAACACATCAAAATTGTGTCCACTCAGAACCCATATTCCTCTGTCAAACCCAGAGCTAACAATATTTTCACTGTAAGAGTTTCTCAGCCAAAGATTTCTTTTAGGCTCCTTCTAGAATTTAAAGAATAATTTACCTACATATCTTAATCTGGTAGGAATCTTTAACACTGCAAATTTCTTAAGCAGCCTTTCCAAGGTCAACTGCATCAAGAAGGTATCTTCCAAGTACAGTGATTGAAAAAAAATTACAACCAGCCATCCAAACAAAAAAAAAACCTCAACCCACAGAGTTCAAGTCATTCTGATTTGAGAATATAACAGTAAAACTGGTAAACTCTATCTGATACCACAGCATGCTGGCTAGGAGACTTTCCTAACAATCAGTATACATGAATTTGAGCTTTTCGGTACTTTGAAAGAAGTCTGATAATAAATTAATTTCTTTCAAAAAGCCCAAAATCTGTGAAGATGAACATTTCTGGTGTCTCCCCAGTGATATGTATAAAGTATGTATATATGTACATATACATGTACATGTACATGTATATGTATATGTATATGTATATATGTATGCCAGTGGTAGGGGGTGTTTTGCTTTCCTTTTTGTTACCAGTATTTCTGCAGCACCATCAGAAATTATTCCAAATCTGAAGAAAAATAATTTCAGCTTTCTTTATTTGAATGTGAAAACATCACACCCTTGTTGAAAATACAGATGAAGAGTATAAAAGATTAGAATCAAGCATAGATGTATGCTTCTATTTTTGTTGGTTTTACTGTATTTCAACTTTTCATACCTAGTCTCTCATCTTTATCAGAGATGAATTGTTAAGAAATAGGTACAAAGTGTTCTTTGCTTTGTTCAAAAATATCAATAACTTTACAAGCGATTTTTTAATGACCTCTGGCACATTCTCTTTAGTAAGGCTTGATCTACACAGTTTCTGAATATAGACATGTCAAGGTGCTTTAAAGTGTACCATCACTTATTCCCCACAGACAGGAAAAAGTTTGGACAGTTTTAACCAATGCAAATTTTCTTTTGCTGAAAGACTAGATGACTTAATACTTTGCAGGTTTGCCCAGAGGTTCTCAATAGCCTTTTGAGGCACTATTTTGAAACCAAAGTCATTCCTCCCCAATAACCCAGATCTTGTATTGAGGGCATTACTTTCTTCAAGATCATATTTCATTTGTTTATAAAAATTTCTGACTCTCTCTGCCTCAGTGAATGGGGCTCAGTTTTTAGACTCAGACTAAACCATTTCAAGCCCAGTGCCATTTTGACTGCAATTTAAAAACAAACAAAAAAACCAAACTAAACACACACACACAGAGTGCATTTCACCATCGCACAGCTCTTATCTGTTGCTAAGGGTAGGAGGAGTAACAAAGTCTTCAACTCTGCCAACTGTATTAAGTAGACGTTATCTAGAGCAGCTCCATGGGCTGCTTAAATTTATGCTGGAGACCACATTAGATTGAAACAACTGTAAAAAAACAACATGTGTTTTAAAAGCATCTTGCATTTCCAAAGGGCAAGTTTCCTGTACTCTGGATCCTGAGTCATATGCACTGGTCATTCAAGGTAAATATGTGGGCAAAGGAATCTGTCTCATATCCAGTCACACAGCAAAGGTGAGCTAATGGTAAATGGCTTCAGTCATCAAGTGTGTATCTCTGATTTATCTTTGTTTCCTGCTCCCCTTGATGCAGCATTATCATAACATGCTTATTATGAGGGGGCAATTTCTCTATGGAGCAGAGAAAACTCTGGTTGTTGAAAACGGAACACATCTGTGTGACTGATCAATAAGCTCCTACAGTGGAAGAAGGCATGAAGGAGATGGGTCAGGGTGATGTGCTCAGAAAGTTCAGGGTAGGATAGAGAGAGTGAGCACAGGTGTAAAGAAAGCTGAACTTACCTGAACACCAAAGAGACCAGCAGGTGGCCATTCTGTTACTTACACGTCTGTGTTAGTCAAGTGAATCAGCTGGTTATCCAAATGGCTTTCCCTGAGTTAATCAAAAAATGTGAATCTCTTCCTGATTTAGTCACACCAGCATGGGGGAGGTGGCTCCTGAGCAACTGTCAAAATGAACCTTGGAGAGAGCAGTAGCCTTGAGCTGACTTCCACCTATATAATCCTTCCCAGCAATTAGGAATGACCAGCATTTCTCATAGAAGAAGTGTTCCAGTCCTCTGATTATTTTTGTGAACATCCGTCAGACCTGCTCAAACAGGTCCAGGTCTTTCTTTTACTGGGAACCCCAAAGGTGGACACAGTACTCCAGGTGGGGTCTCTGTAGCAGGATGCTTTGACTAAACAGGGATCGGGATGCTCTGCCTAAACAGGGATATAGCCTACCCTACAGGCACTGTTATTCAGCGCCATCTCATTTCTTGGATTTGATGGGTTTTTTCAGCACCACACCATGGAGCTGCAGCTCAAAAGGATGGGTGGGGGAAGGACAACATTAAAGGATGGAGTATCCATGGCTGATGCCGACAGCTTTTCCACTGGAGAGAGAGAGTGAGGCAAACAGGCCCTCTTCTCGGGGGTGCACCATATTCCTGAAATCACACCCCCCAGAGATGAAGTCAGCAGTATAGGAAAACAACTTAGCTGTGCCCACACTGTGCTATGCTCCACCCTCTCACTGCAACCCAGGGCAGAAGGGTCTGCTGTTTTAAGAGTTGAAGAATGCTGAGACCAGCTTGACTGACCTATCAGACTCATCATGAGGGAATGCGAGACAGATGTTCCCTGAATGAGGCTGGGAGCAGCAAGGATGTGCCGGCCCTGATACAAAAATGAGTCAGAAGTGTTGTGCATAAGAAACCAAAGAACTGGTAACACCTTTTTCAGCACAAAGTCTATTTGGCTGAGTAAATCTGACAACACATAATCTAAAAAATGTATACGACTGGCAATCGAACACTTGATCCAGTAAAAGGCCAGCCCCAGTTTTGCACAGTGAGGACTTCTAGCATATCTCCCTAAGATGTGTGAAGATCCTTCCCTTGAATGGGAACACCCCTCAAGGTTACTCCTTGAGACTGAGCAACAGATTTGCCCCCAGTCATTGGTGTGGGTGAGTAACACCAATCTCATCTTAATAATCATTTTGCTAGCTTTAAAATAATTGCCTCAATATAATTGCTTTAATATAATTGCCTCAATATTGCTTCAAAAATAGTACACTATGCGAGCAGCTATAGCTATCCACGCTTTGTTGCAAATAATTCTGATTAAGATATTTTTGTCTAATCATTATCATCATCATAATCATTAAATAACTTAAATAAATCCTTAGTTTTTTTATGCAATTGTATTTGGTTTGTCATCCTTAATCCTGCAGAAAAAAGTTCTATAAAGTTTAATTTACTGCTATATAATTCTTTAGACATAAGCCATTGACTAAGTCTGGTGTTAGGATTGGATCCAGCCACACCTAGATTCCTCTCTGAGAAGGGGTTTAGAAAGCAAAGGGGTCCTTTTTGTACCTTGTCACTCAAAGGGAGGGCTTCTTTAATAAACTTTGTCTGAAGCTCCCATTCTGCCTACAACAGTCTCACAGGAACAGAGCAGAGACAGAGAATCACCTCCCTCCACCTGCTGTTACACTTCTTTTTATGCAGCCCAAGATACAATTGGGTTTATGGCTGCAAGCAGACATTGCTGGCTCATGTCCAAAATGCCCAGTGGAAATACAGATTTGTATTTTCCTTGGGCAGTAGAAAAAATGTATTACAGTTCTCAGTGTAATGGATTTTTCTTAAAAGAGTATTTTGGATGTGACAGATTTCTGCTGGGTCATTTAGCCAATGCCTCTGCATCAGAGGAGGAAATATTTTATTATTTCTAAACCAGTTCTCACGGAGTGGTGTAAACTGGCTTTGAATCTTTCACTGAAGCTGATTGTATACCTGCCCTTGGCAATCTTTTCCAACATTCATCTGCTATAACTGAAGGATTTCCTTTCCCACCATATTATTTCCTTGTCAATGCTGATTTTCCAGTCTGAAGTTTCAGACAAGTGTTCGTTGTTTTCTCTCATCAAAATGAAAGCATGGCTTATCTAGTATCTGAATGACATTTATTAATTTAAAAAAATGCTTTAACTTACTTTCCTTTCTTATTGTTGCTGTTTGGTTTTGGGCTGTTTTTTTTTTTGTTTTTTTGTTTTTTTGTTTTTTTTTTTAAGAGAAGTCATTTGTTTTCTTAAAAAGAAAATACCAATTATTAGACTTTGCCTTAGTAAGCACCTAATTTGAATTAATGCAGCTATTCCCAAATAGGTCACTCAGGGGAGAAATTCGGACAACCAATAAAAGCCTTCAACTAAAGAACATTGTTCTTCACAAGAGCCAGAACTAAACTCAGCATTATAATGGTGCTTTATGAAAATTAAAAATGTTACATTAGAAAGATTACCTAAAAGAGATTTCTTCCCAAAACACTATTTTTAGCAACAAAGTGGTTCCCTTCTGCTTCTTCTTCCGCTGTCTGTCATCTCAGTTCCTTTTAATACAGCCTTATTCATTTATTTTAAGAAAAAAAAAGTTGCCATATAGCTAAATATTCTAGAAATGAAAGTGCTTTTTCTACATGAGATATTATTATCTATAAAGCACATTTGTTTTCTGTGGCTTAAAGTAAAGCTTTTTCCTTTGCTAGTACAAAGGCTGTCTTCTGAGTAATTGGCTTCAGACATACTATTTCATCACTGCCTAAATTTTTTTACCTATGTTATTTTCTCTTCCATCAATCTCTAAATGTTAAAACTCAAATTGGTTACTGTCTCTCCTGCTTTCAGACAAGATAGCTCAATTTAATCCTGTGTCCCTAGGAGGAGAGATGCTTCTAGAACAGAAAGACAAATAAACAGAAAAAAAAATTAAGCAAAAAAACTATCAGTCTTTCAGGATAGAAACCTGATAGAAACAGGATCTTGATATTCAGGATGAAAAGTCAGCAAGATCCTACTTCTCCATCTCTTTCCACAGTACTTCATGATCTTAGAATATACCAGCACATTAAAAGACAGCTGATGAGCAAACTTCCTTGTAGCAGGGACTTTGGTATTTCCAAACTTTTCTAAATTAAATCTGTGTGAAAATAAAGGAAGTATTTGCATAATGTTTCAAAAATAAAAAGCTTTGTGAGAAATAAGCATTTGAAACCTGATAGCTGCCTATTTTTTGCACCCCATGAATCTAAGCAGATTTTCTGTGATTATCACTGTTAGCTAGAGTAAGTCATTAGCTTACCTATTCTGACGACTCTTTTCACTGTAAGAAAGCACACAAATTGTCTTTTTTTAAAGTTTTATATTAATATTAGCTATTGCAGATATCAACAGAAGAGGAAATGTCTAACTATAAAAATATCAGTATTTTATTAGAAGATGTGTGGTGATGTACATAGAGACTGCTTATACAGGCTCATGAAACACTGAAGGTGTAGACAAAAACAACCCGAGAATAAATCAGTGTTACAGAAATTATATGTGAATAGAATCTCTGTCACGTTAAAAGGGGATTTTCTCAAACCCTTAGTATTTGGGTAGTCTGTCATCACTTCAGGAAAGCCAAGACTCTTGTGCCTGACGAGTCTGCAGTGTCCCATTATAGGGACCCTCAGGTGATCATTTCACCAGGTTGGAGGGGGTTCAACTACCTTGTTCAGGGTCACAGGCTAAACAGAGAAACTCTCTCTTGGGTCTCTACACCTTTACCCACTGCCAGCACTGCCAGTGTCCTCAAAGGACTCACATTAGCAGTTTCCAGAATAACATTATTTATTAATAAAATTGTGACAGGGTAAGGTTTGAGAATTGCTGGTGATAGTATCTGACTGCAAAAATATAGTCAAAGCAATATACTAGCAAGCTCTAACCCCCAATAAAAGCTACCTCGAGATAATAATTCAGTGGACATAGAGTATGGTTCTCACCCAATAGGAATTCCTACAGGGAGAGAAGACACGTTCAGCTCATTGACAGATCCCAGCAGTTATGGTGGAGTCTCCCCTTCTCCCATTCTTTTATACCATTTCTTTAAGTATAGGTGGAGCTTGTGTGACTTCAGTCATATATCTTCCTCAGTGAGTAGTGGAGGTGGGTATCTCAGGATAGTATCTGAGATAGCCTTGGGACAGGACGTGCGTCAGTCCAAGGAGAGAGATTTTGTCATAGCTGCCGATTCAAAAGCAGGACATCTCCCTGTATCTCCCTTAGCTTTCAGCTGCCATGCAGCTTATCAGCTAAAAAGTACCACTGAGTTCTCTTCTCTGCAAGGATTTCCACAGAGCCTGGCTGCTCCACCCTCCGTTTAGTCCTTCTTAGAGTGTATTGTGTGTGAGAGGTATTCTGACCACATTCTGTCCAGGAAGTAGCAAACATATTTTTCCCTGTGACTTCCGTATCATTATCCTTTCACCTTCAATCATCTTCCCACAGTCACACAGACTAGGTTTCATATTTGAGATAGGAATCTCCTGTGCCTTCATTTCTAATTTCTCTAATGTTTCCTTCAGAAATCATAGAAACATAGAATCATAGAGTGACTTTGATTGAAAGAGACCTTAAAAATCATCTAGTTCCAATCCCCGGCTGTGGGCAGGGACAGCTTTTACTAGACCAGGTTGCTTAAAGCCTCATCCATCCTGGTCTCAAAGATTTTTATGTTTATGTGGAAGCAAAGAATTTCCTTAGCAAGGAAGTTCTTCCTAACAGCTCGTTTAAGTTTACCCTCTTTCAGTTTAAAACCATTGTCCCTTGTTTTATCATTACATGTCCTCGTAACGGTCCCTCTCCAGCTTTCTTGTAGTTTCCCTTCAGGTACTGGAAGGCTGCTATAAGATGTCCCTGGAGCCTTCTTTTTTCCAGGCTGAACAAACCCAACTCTCTCAGTCTGTTTTCATAGCAGTGGTGCTGCAGCTCCAGATGAAGCATCAACTTTGTGTCCCCCATATGAAATCACTTCAACAAGTCCATATCCTCCTTTAGAGGTGCCAAAATTGAACACAGCACTCCAGGTGTGGTCTCAAGACAGTAGAGGGGGAGAATCAGCTCCCTCGACCTGCTGGCCACACTTCTTTGGATGCAGTCCAGGACAGAGTTCACTTTCTGGGCTGCAAATGCAGATTACCAGGTCATGTTGAGCTTTTTGCCAGCTCAAGTCCTTTCTCAGAGCTGCTTTCAATGCATTCTCTGCCCAGCCTATGAATTCAGGTGAACTTGTATGAATCATGGCTCAAACTTTAACATGAAGATTGCTTGATGTTTTTCATAACATAATACTGTTTCGTACTTCTAAATCTTTTTATTAATTAAATCAAGGTTTTCTTCTTTAGTGTTCAAAGTCCATTTTTGCAGTGATGATTCACTTAAACAGTAAATATAATTATTCTTTATTTCATAAGTGAAGTCATTATGTATTTTTCTGCTGAATATGGAACTAAAAGTCAAATACCAATATTTAACAAAAAGTAGTATAATAAAAAGCAAAAATGCAAGAAAGGTTCTGTCTTCTCTGGGATGACCATTCATGACTGAAGAATTATGCAAAGCATGTAACAGATGAGAAAACAAACAAACAAACAAACAAATCCAAACAGAAAACCTATCAGAATGAGTTCTTTTCCTGTGGCCCTATGTAAAAAATGAGTCACAGCTTCCTAAACAGATATTAAAATAAAATGCACAATGCTCTATGCAGAACAAATACTATTTAGAACATCTCCATTTGGCATTAAAGAGAAAAACAATATCCTTTTCTACATAGATAATCTTTAATAGATTAAAGAAACAGAGAGCAAGAAATCTGGTCTCCATAGCTTTATCCAAATTTACTGAAAGATGGAGCAATCCAAAATACGTCATTTAAAATATATAAATTGAAGTCCATTTAAAGAAAATTAGCAACATTTATGGTGAAGTGCTTGCAAAATGATGACATATATAGAATCTACTTCATATGGTTGGTATTTTATTAAATATTCAAATAGACAACCAACTGAAGGTTTCCTCACTGAAATCAGAAACTTGGTTCTGGGTTGGAAAGAAAGATAGGCAGGAAAACAGATGTGATTGCATCAATTTTAATTCCCCTTCTTTCTCAGACTTTTGACTTGCTGAACGATTTTTGATACCTCTGTAAATTCACCCTGGGTACTTGATTTGTCATCTTCCATTAAAGATATAAGAAATACTAATGAACTGATAAACCATTGAACTGATCCATGAAAGGTGGACACCAGTACCTTGTGCTTGTAAATAAATTCTAAGTGATAAATATCCATCTGCTAAGGATTTATGGATAGGTGTCAGTATGTCAAGTTTGTCACTATAGAATACATCTGCTAAATACAAAAGTATATTTGGAAGTAGAGTTTGCAGCATAGAAATTACTTGGAATTAAAAGGGCTCTGGGTGACAAAATTAAGTTAGGAAGGATTGTGATGAACTAGGCTTCCTTTATTTATGTGCCCGAAGATTATAATATACATATATATAGAGAGAGAGACATATACATACATTTGAGGTTATGGCACTTGAACACCAAGCTGCTTTTGGCTTTTAGTGTGACACATGAAAAATTTGAGCACTTTCCTGCATCTCCCATTTTAGCAAACTTCCCTTTAATACCCTCTTCCCTTTCATTTTTCTTTTGATAGCATAACCCCTGAAGCTGTATCAGAACTTACCAGCTTTCTGTTTGCAGCAGAATGGCCTTACTGAAGATGTAAAATATTTCAGAAAGAGGTAAAATCTGGTACAAGGCTCTCATGGTTCAGGCTACTGACAATGAAGCGTGACTATGTAGTATGAATAGTAACTCTATGAGAAATTTTAATACAGTAAAAATATTCCTGAAATATCCTAAGTATATGGTTGCCTAAAGAATCTGTACAATACCTAATCTTCAGTATTACTCCTTTCACCCTAAAATATTCCATGAACCACAAGTTCCTGTTATAGTTAGAAGCAACCTAAGAAAAAGTAAATCACCTTCCTTTCCTTGGTATTGTCACCATGATTATTCTGTTTCTTCAAGTTCTCACAAAACATTATCTACATTCAATGGAAAGATGTCTACTTATTTTAATGGGTTTTGGATCATTCTACTCTAGTCCTCTTGCCATGGTAGGTGAAGAACTAGGAAAATTGCAAAATTAAAACCCAAAAGTGGAAGTGGTTTGTTTATTTTATTATTTTTTGCCTATTAAGTTGCCACAGTGCATGCCTGCACAGGTGGTTTTCTCTTACGTGCTTTTCTAAACCAATATTATGCATTAAAAACTGAAAGGTTGGAAAAATAAAAAATAGGAATCTAAATGTAGAATTTGGTTTGAGGAAGGGAAAGCTGTTGCTTTAGACTAAGCAAACAGTTACTGTTTTAACTGTAAGCCAAACACAACCTTGAAATGTGTTTACTAAGCCATCAGATTTGTACTGTGTGATGAATGAGATGAATTTGACCTGCAGTTTAGGCTTGTCAGGGAACATCAGGATATTGAGAGACTGGGAAGCTTAATAGAGTCTTCATTTCCCCATGGATAACTATCTCTCATCCCATTTCTGGGTGGTAGTAATTGTTCTTGTTTCAGTCTTTTGTGCAGTTGATTGATGAGTTTCAAGTCCTGATCTCTACTGTTTCTCTCCAACTCTCTTCAGGTGAAGGCAGAAGACATGAGAAGAAAACTAACTCTGTTGGGATGGGTAAATCACATGAAATATCTTACAGAAGTGACAGAACTTATATAAGGATCTGGAATCTATCTCCAGCTGGATTATTTTTTAAGGAATGGTAGTACATGGAAGTCAAAAAATAGCAAGAAAACATTTCTATATATATACTTCACATGAGTACACACAAGCATTAAAACTCCAAGCTAAGAGAATACTGAAATGGCAAGAATAACAGCCTGGAACTCACCAATATAGATTTCAGATACCTGTTGTGGCTGATACATCTAGTTTTAAATTTCATCTGAATAACTTACTCATTTTTGGGGTCTTTTTTAAATAGTTCTTCACATTTAGTATCCAGAGACGTAGCTATGAACTTATATAATATTTTCAACTACTTTTTATTATTTCATGCTCAGTGAAACTAATAAATATTAAAACAGTTGTCTTCCAGAACATGAAAATGTTATAATTGCATATACAAAAATTTCATTAACAGTTGCTATAGTAATTATAGTCACAATCCAGGGAAAAAAACCCATATGCATTAGATTGAGATGAAGCCTTACTTCCAAAAGTAATAGCATCTGACTGCACACTCTGTTGTGTGATGTATATTTCTGCATTTATAAAACAAATGGCAACTACATGCTACCATATCTTCCTGATGAAAAAGAGTTCTTTTGATCAATTGACTTTATGTATAATAGTTAACACACTCTAAAAACTAGTGAAAACGTAGCACTTAGTAAGGAAGAACTTCATTTCACTGATCAACAACTCATCTTCCAAAGATGAGATTGTAAACTAAAATTTAAAGCTTTGTTGAATCCTGTATGGCAAAACTTCAAGACACAAAACATTCTCTTTTTCTTAGGCTGCCTAATTCCTCTCCTTCTGTCCCCTTCCTCTCTCCCCCCAATTTTCTGCCTTTCTCTCTACTCACTTCCAATTAAAATACCTCCCTTCTCACAGATGCCAACTACCAGTTGTTTCAAAGAATGCCCAATTTATGCATATAAACTAAAGAGGTTTTTTTTTTTTCCCCCTCTCTTTGATTTAGACCAAAGTAAAGAATTTTGTACCTAGATTTTGCCAAATTCTTCCCAGTTATAACTGCTAGTACAGTAAAAGATACTGTCTTTATCCACAGCCTTGACTGCCTTCTAATGGTAGAACAAAATAGTTTTAACAGAGTATCAGATAAATTTCCATTAGGTCCAGTAGGGTTCTAAAGTGTAAATATTCATAAGAAGGTATGTCTCCATATCTATATGTGAAATTATCTAAACAGAGCACTATCTAACAAAGTCTCTGAGAAGCATGTTAAAGTGTGAAAACAACAGTGAACATTTATGGCAATTGTTTTATACAGGTATTCAAAATAAACAAAGATTTTCTGATTCTTGCAATTTTCAAAGAAGATAATTTGCTATCTGTAAAGATAAATTCTCCCTCTGAACATTATGAATATTTTGATGAAAAGCACCATAGAAATTTTCCTATTACTAATTTTTGAATGGGTCAATATGCATCCAATATTTAAAGATCAACTATTGCAAATAAATGTTTGATTTAAGCTACTGATAAAATCTATTTATTTTACCAGAAGACTAAGCACAGATTTCCACAGTACCATTTATCATTAACTATGAATTTTTCAAGCCTAATAGTACTTTCTTCTGATCAAGATGATAGATGTAAATTTACTAAAATTTCAATTTTGATATCAGGTCACAAGCTAATATTTGCAAAACACTTAGAAAAAGTCAAGCATCAATCATGTACATATACAGTTAGAAACTTGAAATTTCACTAGTTCTCATCACTCATTGTCCTTCTCACCGAAAAATTTACAAATTCCTTGCAAACCTTCCCCTTCATCTACCTTCTTACTTGTTCCTCAGTTACAAATCTTACATGGAATTCTATACCTATCTTTCTGTATTGAGGGCAGGGATTATTTAAGGAAGAAAACCGTTGTTAAATAACATAGGATAGACACCTGCTATCAGGTGCTCAATTGCTCAAAAAGCTTGATAAGCAAGCTTATGAAAAGAAAAGCAAACATTTTTGTTTCTAAGATTATTATTGCCAATATTATCAAGAATAATTGCAAGGTAGAAGCCTTTACTTAGATGAAGTAGGACAATTCTTGGAGGGCAGCAAGAACTGTGCTTTTCTTCAGCCCAGGTTTGTGTACATACTCACCTGAAAAACAGACCAGAGTTGGCAAAAATTTTCAAACCCCTATAGACATTCCATATAATCTCCAACCATCTCCATCTACTCTTAAACTGATGTAATTCACATTGCAGATTATGTCCAGTATAGGGATCTTATTGAAAAGTCATAAACTCTGTTTATTACAAAAAGAGACTACTAATCTCTGGCACAGGTGTTGCACAGCAGGATATCAGTATCAATCATCAAACCACATGCAGGTAAAACAGAAAATGTATGGTTTCAGACACTTTTATTTTCTCGTGCTTTTTTGGAACTGTTTATTAGTATACTGGATTTTTAAAAATAATTTCTGAAGTGCTTAAGGCTTCTTAAGCACTGAACTATGAACCTGTAAACATGCTTCTGGATTTATTCAGTCCATTCAGAAACCATGGCATTGGTAAATTAAATGGTACTGAAAGGAATGTATGAGCTGCTTAGTGTTCTCTATCTAAAAATCTAAGCAATGGCATTTTACAAATTATAGAGAATCACTAATGAATTATAAAGAATTTCTGGAGTTTTAATTTCTTTTTTTTTGTTTCAAAACAGAAAGACAAATTATCCAATTTAAACTTTAATGTAAAATACACTTACTGGAATGGAAGAAGTAGGAGAAAGAACTTCTGAGGCTCCAAATGCTATTTGAATCTTAAGGTTTTTTGGAAACTGAAAAACTAAATCAAACCAAAACCCTGAAGAGATATTCTAATAATAATTGTCTAACCTCTAGGTTTAAGTAATTCAGTTTATAGGGTTTTCACTGATCGATCCCATGAACTCACTCATTTGCCTCAGTAATTAAAACAAACTATATCTTTTATGTAGTTTTCTTAAAAGTTACATCAAAGGAGTAGTTTAGTTTGAAGTCTACACATCTCCTGCTGTTACATAAAATTATCCTGGAGCATTGAAGCTAAATAAACTTCCAGTCATTCAAGTACAATAAAAGTAGAGACATTTTTGCATCACTTAATTTATTCTGGATGTTGACCAAATTAACTTGCAATAATAAAAAAACCCCACAGCTGCCAATGTAAAGTAATTCAAAGTGGCAACATATCACTCTAAATTGCAATCACAGCACAAGGTGCTACAATTTGTAAACTCAAGCTCAGTTTAGCATTTATTTTTATAAATGCAATTCTTTTTAATGAGGAGAAATTTGATTATAGAAAATCAAACTACATTCCAAACATTTAGTTTAGAAGAGATGAAACAAAAATTATTTCCAGTTTACATTTGTCTGCATACTTTCAAAACTCTCTTGGAATTTCTGCTTCATTCTGTAAGAGAAAGAGAGACAAGGAAAAGAGCTGCAGCTATTCCTAGGTTATGGTGGCTCTTAGAGACTGAATATCTGCATATCAATACAACACAAGAAAACAATAAACACAGTAAAAAAACTAAGTACAACGTATCTTTTTTACTGAAATAGTAACTTGAAAAGAACATTAAATAACAGCACGGTGCACTCTTTTATTGCAACTGTGAGTTCATAGAACTGTAACTCTGTTTTTTTATTTTATTACTCCTAAAGATATAGTTTGCATAAAGAAATGAAAATATAGTTGGCATCCTGATGACCAGGTAGATAAGATGTAGATTTGCATGTGTATATGTTGAATCTCGTATCTCTGGCAATTATATTATCCACATTGAATGAGATATCAATCACTAAAAAGCTAGTGATGGTCGGGCATTGCAAAGAGGCTGCCCAGGGAAGTGGTGGAACCACCATCCCTGGAAGTGTTCAGAAGGCATGTGGATGTGGCACTTGGGGATATAGGTTAGTGGTGAACATGGTAGTGCTGGGTTAATGGCTAGACTCAATGGTCTTAGAGGTCTTTTCTAATCTTACTGATTCTAAGATTCTTTCACCTTAAAATATTTTAGGGGAATAATCAAACTGACAAAAAATATTTAGAAATACTCTTTACTACAAACACAGTCCCAAAAAAAATTCTTGGATCGTGTAATCCCAGTGAAATTTGTTTGTTTGTCTATGGTAGCTGATCCTGAATAAAACTGCCAGATCCCACCACATGGCAACAGTCACCTGAGTATGGGATGGTGTGGGGAGAGAAGGGGGTCCACCTGCCTGGGCTTCCTGAGCTGTACCAGATGACCTTACTTCAGTTAGGACTTGAAGAAAGAGATCCTTAAAGCTGTCATGTTTATCAGGCAGTTTTCTCCTCCCCTTGTGATAAAGTCTTCTCTGTGGAGCAGAGAAGACCTCAAGGCTTACTTTTTTAGAGAAGTGAAAATGAAGAATGCTTCTTTAGTCCAGCAGCACTCTCAAGAGTATATACTTGCTCAAATTACTGATTAGTGTGCTTGCATGGGCTATGTTCCCTGCCCCCAGCGGTGCTTTTACATAACTAACTAAACAAATTAAAGAAGCGACCCTAGCTACAGGGGTCAGAATCCTTTTTCACCACTCTTACGTAAGTATCCCACATAGTAGGCTACAGAGTCATGTTCCCATTGTCTCCCTGTAATGGCCATTGAATTATTTTTTTTGTAAAAGAATGGAAACTACTGGCATTGAAGAGTGGAGATCAGCTGAAGACTGGAATAGCTGATGATCATTTCTTAGCAAGTCAAGTGTTTGACTGCCCCCAGCTGAAGGTGACAAGTAGGTGGTAGAGAAGTTCACGTTTTGGACTGTTGTGTGATTCCTGGACCTTACAAAAATCGTGTAGCTCGCTTTACACTGTCAGTAATGTCATGTTCAGGCAATGAAATTTGAAGGCTCTCTGCAGCTTTTATGCTATGCATTCCTTAAACCTTTGTCCAGCAAGAGCCAGAACTGGTAAATGTAAATTTTCATCCTCAGCTACAGAAGCAAAATTCCAGCATAAATAAAAAAATTCTCCAGATTATTCTACATATGTTTTAATGTCAGATTTAATTGAAGCAAACAAATACATGCCAAAATATATCTATGTGGTAATGCAGGGTAAGGAAGTGATAGATAGTCTTTCAAATGATCCGTAATTTTAAATAGGCTTTTTATTTTTCCCATTAACGATATAATTCACTAAGCATAAATATTTTGAAAATGCATATCATTTATCTGATTGACAGTAATGGCTTCTTTGGAATCAACCTAGTCAAGTGAATCAATATATACATAATTTGAAATTTATTTAAGTAACTGGTGAAATTAGATAGCTGCATATATATATATATATATACACACCAATTGCACAAGAGGGGGTTGTTAAAACAGTAGCAATCATCCTACTAAGCAGGCATGCTGGTTTCCATAGCATGTTTGTAAGGTTCTGTGCCCAAAATGCTTTTGACAACTTATNTTTTTGGCCCAAAATGCTTTTGACAACTTTTTCCTTTTTTTTTTTTTTTTTTTTTTTTTTTTCCTCTCTGTTTGAATTAGTAACTCAGCTATCAAAAATTGAAGAGGGCAAGAAAGGTATATGTAAAAGAAGCCAAGAATCCAAATTGTCAGAAAAGTGCTTGGAATGTATGTCAATTAATCTGTCTTTGATCTGTTCCCAGAATGGTCAGCATACGTAGAGTCGGGTCCAGATTAAATAAGAATTAAACAGTGCACAGAAAATAAATTCACACCATCTCAGTCTAATCTCATACTTACTTTTACAGAAGGACTATGTCCTGACTGGATTTGAAAGAAGAGAAGGCCACATGCATCTGTTCAACAAGAATATGTTGTCTTTGTAAATAATATGACAAAAATAGAAGGAATTAACTGTTATTCACCTTGATGAAAAAACTGATACAAAGCTGCTCATTTATTTGTCTGACATTTAACATGGCTAATTTTGGCTTATTTTCTTTTTCTTGTTAAAAAAAAAAAATGAAACAACTATTGAAGCCAGGAGAAAGATCATTCTGATATACTATATTTGAAATGGCAAGTCATGGATTTGCAGAGGTTGTAACAATTAGTTGGAAAGAATACTAACACAAGTGCCATGAGATCAATCTCTATTGATTTTTAAGTGATCAACAAAGCCCAGCAATGGAAGGAGACTCACAGAAAACAGGCTCACATGACGAGCTCAAGAAGCTCAAAAGAGAATGTAGGAATGGGATCACAGCTATTGTAAAGGAAGCTGAATCTCTCTCAACAAGGGGACCAGGAGGTGGACTTAGTTATAAACGCTCATCTGTATCAGTTAAACGGGTCAACTAGTTACATAAATGGTCTTCCAAAATTAATCAATTGAATGCATTATATTCCTAATCCAGACTAATCAACATGGAGCAAGTGTGTTAAGTGTCTCAGCCCAGCATAGAGTATAAAAACAAACCAGCAACAGAGAGAACTCAGAAGAGAGCAAAGAGCTTGAACTGGTTTCAACCCATGCAGTCCTTTCCGATGCCTGGGGACGCTCAGTTGTCACAGTGAGCAAGGGAATGGGAATCATGTTTCTACTGTGATCCAAGTGTACATTGCAATTGCTGTATTGTGCTTGTATTTGCAAATCAGTATATTTCTGTATCACTTTTACAAATCAAAATTCCATGTAATGTCAATTATCTTCAAAGAAATAAATTAAGTATTAAAGCATTAAATCTTCCTCATGTGAAAAAACTAAAAGAATCAGGGAGTATTGAACTCTGACACCCAGAGGTTATATTTGTGAAATTAACCAAGTATTATGAAATTACTGCATTTTAAAAGTTATCATTTTATTAAAGACAGCATTGATTATGTTGAAGGAAATGTGGCATATGGCTAAAAGTAGTGATAACATGAAGTTCAGGAAAATAAGCTATGATGAAAGTTTAATTCTTATTTCCTTTCAATGATGGCAAATTCTGACATCTGCATCACTTTTTCTTTAAATTCCCTTTTAATTTTGAAATTTCTCATTTCTTAAATGTTGAAATGAATGTAAATATTCAAAATAAATGAAACACTTTTTTCAGAATAATTCATTCTGCTCTGAAAGCATTTTCTTCTTTCTTCAATTCATTGAAAATGATGATTTTATTTTAGCTAGCACTTTTGTATTTGTTTTTGTAAATGAAAATTAATTTTAAAACAACTTATATCCTTATCTCTGCTTACTATATAATATATTCTTCCTTGGCTTTTTGGCTGTTTTAATGGAATTTAGCAAAATGGTGGGGGTGTTTTGTGTCGTCTGATGTGGGCATAAGACATGATTATTCTTTACTTGTTTTGCAGACAGGAAAGGTGAAAAGGAGAAGCTGCTGAAAAGAGAGCTCCTTGAACTCTTCTTTACATTTCCATTTTTCTGTAGTAACCCAAGCTGGTACGAAGTACTGTAAAGATATATGTTAAGTTGGAACTAATACTTGAAGAACTTTGATTTTCAAGTCAAAGCATGCACATAATTCTGCAAAACAATATCTGTACAATTTAAATTTTGTACATATTTGGGTTTACATGAATAATTTTGAAAATCATTTTTGGTTTGTGTCTATCCATAATATGCTTTTTTTGCACAAATATGAACATTTGCACAAATATGAACATTAAAAGGAAAAGAGATGTGGAATTTTCCAAAGGTTGATACATAGCAATAGCATAACTGAAGTACTCAGGTTGCACTGTCAAACTAGCCATACTTGCTGGTGATACATACCCCACACCCATTAACACACACATTTAGCCCTGCATATTTTTGGTGTGGATCTATAAAATTGTGATTTGGTGATCAGAGGATGCATGAACTCTAAATCCATATGTCTTTCAAGGAGGGCAAGATATAAGATAGAAAGTGCTGCCTGTAGATGAAATATGATTTTTCAAAAATCACTTAGAGTGGTTGATGGCAAATCTCTTTTGTGAAGTCAAACTATCTACAAAATCATTTTGAACATTTATTCACATACATTCTCTTATTTGTGAGAGAAGAAGCACAGTAGGGTATAGAAACTGGATTTACTTTTAAAATCTCTTCTACTTTCTGCCCAGAAATTGTAGCAATTTAGTATGGCACAGGTACACAGAGTAATAATATTCTATTTACTCAGTCCTCTTTAAGATACCATTTATTTTAAAAATAGTGGTGTTGCTAGATTTTTATATGTTTTTTTCCTGATTTTTTTCCCTATTTAATTATATATTATTATGTTATTCCTCTTGTTGACATCTGTTAATTTTATTTGGCTGTGCAATGTGATTACCATTATCCAATTTCTTAATGATTACATTGTGAATAATTAATACTTTTTTATTCAGTTTCATTGCCAGGAAAACATTTCTCTAAATTACACAGAAAACCTTTTCATGTAATCAGCCTAGCACATAACCGTTTCCTCTTTTCAAATTAATCTTAACTTTTAATTGTAAAAGTTACTTTTGCAAGATTCTGTTGTTCCAGGAGTTCTTTTAGTAAGTTCTGTTGTTCACAGAACTGTCCAAATAAGAACACACAGTCTCTGCCCTAAGTAATTTTCCTGCATCAGGTAAAAAGGAGAAAAGAAGTTACTAAAATTACACGATTTGCAGGCTCAAGCCTTTTTTGTGCAGAACTGCATTTAATAGTGATTGCCCTTCTCAGTCTATATTTTCACTGCATTATTTTGCAATCTACTGAATAATCTTTTAAGCCATGACCATATTTATTCTACAGCTGATAATCAAGTCGTGAAGAATTCCTTTCTTAAAACTGAGATTTTCAGCAGTTACTAATGCTGTTATATCTTTCCTACCCCTCTAGTATTTATGAGTTTACCTTTAGGAAAGAGGAACAGCGCTCAACAGTCACGGTCAGTTGTTTTCTGAGAAGAAAATCCATATAAAATATTGAGGTTGATCCCAAGAGGGCAGGCACCAGTGATAAATCCACATTTCTGAGAATCATTACTCTGACTCAACTGCTTGGAGAGTTTTGATAGGACTCCCTCAGTAGACAGAATGGTAGAAAAACAAATTCTGCCTATATTCACTTGGTGGAATATGGAGTACAGTTTAATCAGCTAAAATGCAAGATCTTATTTTTTTTCTGGTCTGTGAAAGCCCTGGAAATTTACAAAATTGCAATGGCAATTTGGCAGGTTACTACTGCAATGAGATGAATTGTCCATTAGGTAGACAGAAAAAAAGTCACAGCCTGATGCATTTTGTAATTGCAGAGTCGCACTGAGGAAACAATGTAAATTAGTAAACCTATAGTCACAGAATCTATTTCTAGAGTATACTTTTTGCTTTCTTTTCAGTATCTCAGCATTACTGAGCTGGTATCTAAAATGGGACAATCATTAATGGAGATTCTATAAGTATGATCTCTGCCTTTTTTCAGCAAATCTACCCAAAAAGACCCACACCCCTGTCCTGGAGTAGTCTTTGGAATCACTTGTATAATTTTTATTAACATGATAGCTGCAGACTGTTTCCATCGTCCCAATTACAGCAAAACTATTTTCTTCTTGGGTTAATCCACTTTCTGATTAAGAAAAATAAAAAGGTTCTGAAATACATTGGCAAAATAACAACTATGTCTGAAATCCAAATCAAGATATATAATAATATCAGGGAGCTCTGTTACAAGACTGAGAAAAATTAAATATAATGGAACAAACAAAGAAAAGAGAAAGCACTTCTGAGGTCTAGGATTGAGAATGTTAGGTACTGAATGAGTGGCATTTTTCAGTAGCAATGGTGGTGGTACAAGAAAACTAATTGGGCTAAGGACTGGAATAAATGCAATGCTTGCAATTTGTCTAGTACTGAGCTGTGACCACAGAACAATTGAACAAGGCTCTGCCTGTAGTTAATGAAGAAAGAGAATGACATAGAATATAGGGAGGAGAAATAAAAGATTCAAGTATCCAGAACCATGGAGTGTTAGAGCTATGATTACTCACCAACAGCCCACACTATAACATCAGACAACTTTCCCTGTTCTGAAATGATTTAGTATTGCACAGATGGAGTAAAATTAGGATACTAATGAGCCTTTTTCTTACACAGAAACAAAAGGAAATAATGAGCAGGATAAAGCTGCACTGTCAGCGTAACAAGGACTAGAGTCTATTCCTGGTGTCTTCAAGTGCTTCTCTAAAACATTTGAAATAGAGACATACATGGATAGATGCAGCACCCTTATCCAGTAGGTAATAGAGGTGGGTGATCCCCAAGTGGGGAGCAAATTTATTAAAAAAAAAAGGCGACAAATTATTGTCTCTCCTCTACTGATACAATTCAAACAGTTCATGCTTCCAGTCTTCCCCAAGACAGCGTAATTTCTGTAACCAGCTTTTCTGTGATTACTCTTATGCGGCACAATGAAGTGTTAATTCTCCAAACATGAGGTGGAATGCTGAATGATAAACTCCCACAAAAGGCCCCAGGCCACCAAGAAAAGTTTCACATAAATTGCTTATCTCAGTTGTGTTTCCAAGCCTTTGGAGGTTCGCAATTTCTACTTTACCATGAGAGTTGTGGGAAAATAATCCTTGCTGCTGGCAAAACCTGTGGAATATGGGGTTATATTTGTTAAAGTTGTTAAGGCTTATGCTCACCAGAAGGCCCTGTGGGAAAGGCACAGCGGCGGGCTGGAAGGCTGGAAGCCGGGCGAGGGGTGAGAGGCAGTTACCAGTGAGGAGAGAGTCTGAGTGACAGTTGGAAGTGAGACTGTGATTGGCTGGTGGAACACGTGGACAGCACATGATCGGGAAGCTGATTGGCTGACAGGACGCATGGACAGCAGCACTGCAGCTGTGCCAGCCAATGGGTGCCCTTCTGCTGTTGAGTTCTGTTAGGCTTGGGTTTGGTTTCAGTTGTGTTCGGTTGACATTAAGGGTATAAAGAGGGGGCAACTTTTGGCAATAAACGGATGTTCTTTGGACATACGAGGGGGTCAGTTGGCTTTGTTCCCCATGGCTACAAAACTCATGAAAGTCATGTTTTGCCAGGGAAAACAAGGCCTTTTTGGGGAAGCAGAGGGTGGCAGGACGAAATTGGAAAAAAATTAACACAAAATGCCTAAAATTAGCATTAACACAAAAGGCATAAAAGACAAAGTTTTTTGAGATGAAGGTATGTGTTTGCTGTTCTGCATAGAACACATCTGTCATATTTTGCTATTGTCTTAATATTTTTGTGTGTGTACATGATGCCGTGATACTTGGAGTTGTGTCTTTTATTTAAATATAAACATATAAATATTGTAATTTTTTAGTAAGTGATAATAAGATTTTTTACTTCTGCTCTGAAATAAGACTACGGTGTAATGTACCTCGTGCCAATTCAGTAAAGTTAACTTTCATTATCTTTGAGTTTTGGGGTCAGCTTTCATGTTTTTCTCATGCTCTCTAAAATAGATACAGAAATAGTTCCTTCGCTGATTTCTCATTTTCTTGTTTATAAATCATTGTCACAGAGTGGTAGTCTCCCTATATTTAAAAAGGCTTGAGAAGGAAAACCGAAATGTTCCTACTTGAAAACTCTAAATATAACATATTTTATTCAAAATGCGACTCTGCCAGAACAGTATTCAGGCTTCATAATAGAAAACATCCATATTAGGGAATTGTGGGATTTGAGCTGTTAAATCATGTTAGGGAGTGCCTGCCTCCTCTAGCAGGTTCAGCCCAAGACTTCTTCTTCCCTGGTTGCTGGAGCCCAACTTGTTACCTGAGGTCCCTGTCCAGGCTGAAATGCAGTTGATTTTTTTCCCTTTTGCAGGGAGACAGAAAGTAAAATTACATGGGGGAAAAAAAATAGTTAAGGAAAAAGGATTTATATAATCAAAATATAGTATAGACTGGGAGTGTACTGACTGGCCCTTTTTACATGCAACTGTCCCTTTTTATCCTCTCTGTTCTCTGTCTTCCCACACTTGTTCCTCGTGCTGTCACAGGATGCCCCCTTTTGCACATCTTTGACCCTCACTCTAAACATCCCACTGTAAGTTTTATACATTCCACAAACTCCACTCAGGTAAAACCTAATACTCTGGATATTTTTTCCATGTGGCCCTTACAGTGTTCAAGGTGAATCTGGGTCGTTCCTTTATGTCCCATCCACCATCAGAGTTTTGATCTTGATTATTGTCACTGTTGTCACTTCTTTTAGGTTTGTGTGCACATATGTTTAATTATAAATTTCTCTGTTACTTTCTCTTATCCTGAATAGTCCTTACTCAAGCAGCTGAAACAAGCACACGCCCTCAGTTTCCACATTCTCTTATACAGAGTGTAAGCTTGTTTTTTTTAACTAATAAAGGCCAAATACTTGATCAAAAATCTGTTCAAGTTTTCAGTCTCCAAATTCACAAGAATGCCACTCAGTTAACAATTTCTGTGATTGAAGGAGTTTGCCTTTCTTTCCTTATTTCTTTTAAACACTGAAAGACTTTTTTCAATAAGGGTAATAAAAATCAAAGCTTTTGATTCATGTGATTTTTCTTCTTTTACCTTCTAAAATCAAATAGATCAGTGAACTGAAGTTTGTAGTTACAAGGCCCTTGAAGTTGCTGTTTGTCCATATACAACTTTCAGTCTACTCCCCAGTAAAACTAGAATGCTGTTAGCTCCAGGGAAATTTTTAAACCCTGACGAGTTGAATACAGAACTTGGTGATGGAAAACTTGAATAGCATATTTAATCTTAATTTATTAATTTACAAAACAATGCTTACAACTGCTCACATATCCAGACATGGCAAAATCTTTATCCTCTTTTTTTTTTTCTAATATTAATTTACTGTAATTATTGATAACACTATTTTATTCTTTCCAATATCATGTTCTGCTTTGCTTGACTGCTACTCTATGTTCCCTCTGATTAACTAATTTTAATTATACTCTTTTCCATGTTTGTTGGAATATTTAATGGTCTAATGTTAGTCTATGGTTATGCTGTTATGACAGAGCCATCCTCATTACCAGTTAACTTGAAAAGCAGCCAAAGAATCTGCTATAAGTGATGAGAGAGGCTGTGACACAATGTTCTCAAAAGCATTATAAATTCTAGTGTAATTTAAGATATTTATATTAACCTTTTCCTCCTTCTTGAATAAATATATTTTAAAAAGAAATCTTTCAGGTTAGCTGAAGCAGTTATGGAATTTTAATCCCTGGATCCTGTCTCATACAGGTATTATAAATACCTTTTGTCTTAATTTGAAATGAAGTAATTTTGGAATGCAAAATGTAACAGTCAAAGTGGTAAAATATTTTCAGTGGCTATATGGAAAGTATTAATGCCCTGTGAAGTTAGTTACTTAAAAAGACAAAAATGCTCAAAGAAGTCACCTGTTGGTTTCAATTTTTCAACTATTAATTCTTGGTGACATAAATATAATTTCTAATTCAAATTTTAAAGTAATTGAAATATTAACATAATTAGTCACTATTTTCTTCTTTGTGATTTTCAGTACTGATTTGTGATTGAGAGTTTTTTGAATATAAAAATCTCCCTTTAAGGCACAAATTTTCTATTAATTTTTGCCAATCAAGTTTGTAAACAACACCATGGTAAAGTTAGGTATTGGCTGTAGAGGCAGTTGAGTAAGACATAAGGATAATGGTCGATGGGAAAAGCATAGGCATGGAAAAATGAGAGAAACAGTGAGACATGTGGCAGCTGTCGGAGTAGTGGCATGTATTAGACGAGATGAGGCAGCGGATTGCTCAACTGTCACGGGCATTTTGTTCAGGGAGTCAGTATACTATCTGACTCCAGCAACAGGTGGCTCCATGTCTTCCTGTTTCCCCAGCTTGTCTTGTTTCCTGCTTGTCCCAGGAGCAACTCTCTGGCATTCAGTGGACCATGAATTTGCCAGCAGCCAGAAGTGGACAGAAAACAAAGAGGGATATAGGCTAGAACTTGAGTGTGACTTTTTCTTCATGTACCTCTCTTCCCACTATCAGTTTCATATTATCTTGACAGTGCTGAGAATATGTACTGGGCTGTAGTGGGAAGCTGAAGGAGAAGGACAAGCAGAGAGCAGAGACAGTGACACAGGCAGTATGATCATCACAGCAAGCAGCTGTGAGATTTGCTCAGTCCTTAAAGTCTTGGGCTTTTTGGAAAAGGTGGTGCTTGTGGGAGCTACTTGTTGATACAGTTGAAATGAACTGTATCACCCTTAGAATGAGGACAATAGCTTTGCATAGATGCCTTCAGCCAACCTGCAGAACAGCATGTTTGCATAAACATTGCTTAAGTTTCATCCTTATGCCCAGCAGATCTGTACTCTGGGCAAGGCCTCTAGCAAGTCAAAACAGCTAAGCAAAACAATGCAATGGACCAGCAGCAATAACAGCAAAATTATGACAAAGACTTGTTTATTATGTCTGGATTCCAGTCTAATTAATCACATAAAAGCTGTCCTTCTATCCCAGGCAAAAAAAGGCCTGTGCTCCTTACCTGCATATGCATTATGTAAATTAAAGTGGTATTTTGCATCTGTTCTAAGCTTTGGATCCACTAAAATCTACCACATCTGCCAGTGCAGCAAGGATGGGATGCTTTGATATGTGGCAGGTTAGAACTGGTATAAATTTTTTTGTAACCTTTGTTTCACAGATATAAAAGATGTTGTTGGAAGAAAGATTACCACCCCACACTCCACCAGCTTTTGCCAGCGAAATAGAAGTATCTGATGGGATTTTCCTATGGGTAAGGAACCATTGTAGTTCCTTGTGACTTCAGAGCCAAAAATACATTCATTATGACAACTCCTTGTCCTTCTCTACACCATGACCATTTTTGGTAAAACATTTCTTGTGTCCATCTCTGGGGACAGGGTTCTCCAGTACCAGGGAGACAATGACATACTAAAGAGAATCCTGGAAAGGGCCATTAAGGTGACTAAGGTCTGGAGTATCTCTACCGTGAGGAAAGGCTGAGAAAGCTGACTGTTAAGGCTAGAGAAGTCCCAAGAGGGATCTTATCAATCCATATAAATACCTAAACAGCAGAAAAAAAGTCAGACTCTTTTCAATGGTGTGCAGTGAGAGGACCAGAGGAAAGAGGCACTAACTGAAACACAGGAAGTTCTCTCTGAACATCAGGAAAGAGATTTTTACTAAAAGCTCTCCTGACAAATCAGAGATCATCAGAACAATTTCTCACCTATGTTGAAGACAATAGAGAAACTACAGTTGCCTTAGGCAGGCTTCATTCTGTCACGTTTTGAGGTATTTCAGTTTCAGTGTAAGTAAAACATAGAGGAACTTTTGAATCAAATTATAAAATTCAGTATTCTTCTCTTCTCTTTTCTCTTCTCTTCTCTTGCCTTGCCCCTAAAACAACAGAATATTATATAAATATGAGAATAATTTTTTACTGCTAGGGTGACCAAGACCTGCCATGGGCTGTCCAGAGAAGTTGTGGAGTCTCTTTTCTTGAAGGTATTCAAAAGGCATTTGAACAGTGTCCTGAGCAACCAGCTGTAGCTGGACATGATTAATCAAATTAAGCAAATGGACAATGTTGATCAGTATAATAAATATAAATTTTCAGTGAATATATTGAACTTCTGAAAAAGCATAGCACAGTGTAGCCATTTTTAACATTTCCAAAGTGTTGTTTCTATTCCAAGTCAGTCTGATATTTTCTTGTCTGAGAGCTATGGGATGCATAGGAATGTTACAAGTTTATATTCTCTGATGTGCTTCTGTAGGCTGAAATTTTTGTTTGTTTTTAAATTATAAACATTAACAATTTCTGGTTTATAGACATAAATAAAGGGGAGGGGATAGGTTATGAAAAATAAATTCCAAGTGTTCACCTATCTTTCATGGATGCTGAAAGTGAGAGCTCCTCTTGAAAAGCCAATAATTTTTTTATAGTTTACTTCATATCCAGCTTCATTCCAATAATGAAGCTGTTTATTCTCTCTGGAGAGGCTGTAATAGACCACTAAAACATGTTTTTCTCTATTATCAAGTTTGCACTTGTAATGAGAGAAAGTTTTGGTTGGTGCTGTAAAGTTTGCTTACAAAAAAGGCTATTCATACAATATAGTACTCATCCCTGGATGTTGAATGCAGTTTTCAAGAATCCTAGTTGCAGCAGAATTTTTAAAAGCTGATCCCTGATCTAGTTTGTGAAGCAGTATGGTTATATTTATCCAATTGTTCCTTCCTCTTAAAATGTGGCATTATAGAAACTCAGCTCCAGTACTTGTGTCTATTAAAGAGTTAATGCATAATCCGGGGTTACTGCCAATGGAAGATTTAGTTGACTAATACATTTCCATGAAAGCCAAACTCAGAAGCAAATGACAAAAAGAACATACATCCTTTTCTCCTTAAGCTTCAGGTATTACTTGTTATTTTCCAATGATCTGGTTTAGAAAGAGTCAAGTAGGGGTCTAGCAGAGATGTAATTTCATTGCCATTTAGAAGTGGGTTTTGGAGCAGATCTTTATGTTGTCCTCAGCATGATCTTTGGATGGAACTTATTGAGAAGACAAATCCAAGTGTTTGCCTGGCACCTGGACAGTTGATGGCTGTACAGTTCAAAGTGAAGTTGTTTTGAAATACTTAATGTGTATATCACAACCCCAGTACCAGCTGTTTCACTCTGCAAGCCCAGTCCTATTTATCTACATTACTTTCTACTGTGGACATATTCCGTGAATCACGTTCAGTTTGGGCACATAGTCACTGTCCATGTGCAACACAGATGGCAAATGAATATGAACAAATTACTCCACATTGTTAAACATGTCAGACTTATTATGGATACCTACAGAATGTTCAATAGGGCTGATTCGCCCCTGCCTAATGGATACTACTATGGGTATTGAACAACTGTCCAAACAGACACAGCCCTTGCTCCAGCTGGAATGGGTGGACTTCTAGTTAAGCAGTCACAGTGTTTAGCTTTTAGCAATAGACTTTCTTATCAGAGAAATGGAAATGTATAAATAAAAGTCTGTGAAAGCTGTTGTAGAGGTTTTGTCCCAGCTGGCAACTAAGCACCATGTAGTTGATAGCTCACTTTCCTCCACTGTGGGATGGGGGAGAGAATCAGAAGAGTAAAAGAGAAAAAACTCCTGGGTTGAGATAAAGACAGTGTAATAGGTAAATCAAATCCAAAAGCTATGGACACAAGCAAAACTAAACAAGGAATTAATTCACTACTTCCCACTACTTCGTCAGGCAGGTGTTCAGCCATCTCCAGAAATCCGGAACTCCATCACATTTAAGAATGACTAGGGAAGACAAATGCCATTGCTCCAAACATCTCCCTCTTCCTCCTTCTTCCCCCAGCTTTATATGCAGAGTGTGATGTCATATGGTATGGGCTATCCCTTTGGTCAGTTGGGGTCAGCTCTCCTGGCTATGTCCCCTCAACAAATTCTTACGCGCTCTCAGCTTCCTGAGTGGTAGGGTGGTGCGAGAGGCAGAAAAGGCCTTGATGCTGTGTAAACTTTTCTCAGCAGCAACCAGAACATCCCTGAATGATCAACACTGTTTTTAACACAGATCCAAAACATAGCCCCAGAGCAGCTACTATGAAGAAAATTAACTCTACCCCTGCCCAAACCCAGCACAACTGTTCCTGGAAAACAGTGATAGAGCCTTAACCAGAAGCCACAAAATAACGTCTGTTTCCTTTAGGTATTTAGTCTTTCCTGCACATGAGAATAGAAAGTAAATCTTGTCATAACATTAATGGTATGACCTTCCTAGCAGCCTCTGCATGCTCTAAATAATTGTCATTAAATCTAACACTAATTTAATATTTTACTGGGGCTCTTATCAGCAGTCATGTATCAAAACACAAAAACCCCAAACATAGTCAGAAAGAGTTTTCACACTGAGCCTTATTTCTGAAAACTTTTACAGGTAATTACACCAACTCGTTCACTGCCCTTTATCAATGAATTTTGGGCTTCTGTCTACTGAATGTGAATTTTTACATTTACATTTTTTGAATTTTAAAAGACCATAATGGCACTTTTTAACCTATTTAGGTAATATATCCTTTAATAGATTAAGTAGCTAAAACCAGAATTTAAAAAAAAAATGTTAAAAAGGAGAAAAGTTTCCTTTCTTCTGTTATTATAGCCAAAGACAATAATTGATTTAGGTAAAAGTATTTTAATTATTCTGGAACTCATAGGCATAAAAAATCACATAAAAAAGAGTTCACTGAGACTATGGAGAAGTTCTTAGCTCATTAAAGATGTAATTTAATTTTACCGAGACACATTTTCTGTATATATCACAAAGATAGTTTTTCTTCCTCTCTCAGACTGTATTTTCTCTTTTGAGTGAATTTTTAATTGTGACATGTCAGCTTTAAAAGTCTAGGACTGAAAAGGCAGGAAATTTGGTAATATAAATTTGGTAATATATGTCAGTAGTTTGAACTGAACCACAGTTTGGAAGTTCAGTTCACAGCATAATTACCGGACATTCTCTAATTTGCTTTGTCTTTCTTAGGGAAATTGGAACACAACCTCATGAGGACAAAAGTTTTTCCTTAAATGAGAGTGTTATTTCTACATGAAAGGAAGGCATAAGAGTTTCAGTTCTACAGACATGAAGTGTGGGTCTGAAGACCACTAAGTTATTGCTGACTTATTTTTGGTTTGTTTCCCCCACCCCATCCCCTGTAGTACAGATATAGTCAAATAGCTCATAAAAGACACACGATGGATATTTAAATTTATTTCATGATGGATTTTCAGGGGGATCATAAGAGGGGAATGAAAACACTATAAAAGACCAAAGACATTAAGATATTCTCAGTTAAATGGGGAGAGAGAGTAACAGAAAGGGAATGAGCCACCATTATGATGTCTGTATATAACTAACAGGTTCTCTCTAATTCCTACTCAGCTCATACCATTAGAGTGAGAAACTTGCAAATAGTTATGAAAGAGGACTTGTAGCTGGGCTTTGAGAAAGCTTTTCAAGCAAAATCCTGTTGCAAACTGTAGAAAGCAAGGGGAAAAAAACTCCCTCAAACAGAATATGTTTTTACTGAGTCTTCCCCTATGAATTAGTCACACACATTTCAGTTGGGTTTGGGGGGATTCCACCAACCAAAGCACTATAATTTGTGTGAAAAGGACACACGAATAGGACAAATAATAGGTTTTCTAGGCTCAATTTTTCGTGTTATATCCATGGCTACTATGGCAAAGTCACCATCAATCTCAATCCTGTCTTAAAAGTTACTGTTCAAAATCCTTTTGAAATAAACTGTCTTTTTGCACGTAGTCCTGTAAATTGATGGCCCATTTACTATAACTTAATTTTTCTGTGAACAATCAAACACATTAAAAGTCACAGAACAGAAACATAGAATCATTAATTTGGAAAACACCTCCAAGATCACCAAAACCAGTATTTGACCAAATGCCACCACATCCACTAAACCATAACTAGGAATAACTAACATGAACCAGTTAAAATATAAATATAACTAATAGTGATGAGAAAATAAAATGGTATTCCTCTCTATAAATATAATTTCCAAGACTTTTAACTAGAAATTACTTAGGCATTACTTAAAAGTTAAATACTTCTAAAAGGTATTTTTATATTTGCTATGTGGAAATGAATTTTTAAAGTTATGTTCTTTTTTTATTTATCATTTTATCTAGCTTGACAAAATGAAAGTTAACTGTTAATTTAAAGCTATTATAAAATTATGCTATAGGAATTATTTCTGATTTATAGCTATCCGTAGACAGAGTGAAGTTGCTCTAGAAATGGCCTTAAGGGCAAAACTTGTACATTTTACCTGTTTCTCACAATGGCGACCTTCCATCCCAGCAAAATCCATCTGGTCAACTTTCTCCATTAACAGTTTCAGAAAAACAAACCCAAACAAAAGCCAAACAAGAACCAAACAGACAAAACAACAACAACAACAAAGCACAACCAAAAGCCCCCAAAGCTCTTGGTGGCTGAAGTTGAGAACTCCAGGCTTATAACATTTTGGTTGTAATGATCTGTGGCTTCTAATATCTTATGGTTAATATACCTAGGAGAGGAGTCTCACACAACCTCAGCTTGTAGCAATTACTTCATTAAAGTAAAAATTTTGGAATTCACACAAAGGTTAGCAGTTTAATAGTTAGAATTTTATTTCCTACAGATTTTTTTTTTTCTCTGAAAGGAAGTTTATTTTATCTTTATCTGCTACAAATATTTTGTGATTGTGGCATTCTTTTTACATTTTTTAAGTGAAAATGGATAAAATCATCGTAATTGTTAAGCAAATGCCAATAAACCTTACAGCTACAGAATAACATACACAAATGTCACCTTTCATTAACAATGGCTTTTGATTCCACCAAGTCACAAATACTTTATCTGTGACTCTTCAAACTTTTTCACTGATTTGTTGTTGTAGTTGTTCTCACACATCTCCATTTCCAAAAACAAAACCCAATTCATTTTGGTCTACTTTACCATCACGTTGCTATGTTTTTTTAACTGCTTTCATAAATTACATTTCTATGATACTATTCCTCCCAATGTGCAGCTTGTAATTATTCCTTCAGCGTTTTTTAACATAATGTTTAAGTAAAAGTCTAAGTTACTCTGTGGATGTTTGACCCTGTGTTTAGGCTTGATTTTAAAATGGTAGAGGATGGAGAATTAATTATGGATACAGAGCAAAGGCAGTGGGAAGACAGCCTTACTCTGCATTGAGCCACAGTGCTTCTTCTACAATCCAGTCTGGTTTGCTGCCTAACTAGGACTTGAAATGAATCTGAGAGATCAATAGCAGACACAGGGTCTCCCAAAAATGCTATGAGACTGAAAATAAATACAAAACAGGTACATTACAGCAAAACCTGCAAGGATCTTCAGCAAATTTGAAATCTTAAGAAATAATACATTATTATCCTTGCACATCAGTTATGCACATTCTTGGAAACTTTGCTTATCTCTGTTCCATGTCTTTGACTCCAAGAATCAGACATCGCACAAGTGGACCTTTGTACTTTACAAAAAGCATAATGTACTACTTGGCATACAAATATCAATCATATGAAGATTAAATCTCCGTGTGAAGATGAGATATTGCTTGTAACTGAAAACAACAGAAGACTAAAACACTTTCCAGTTCTTCATAACATCAAGACCTTACATTGTGAAGAACTTTCAGGATATAGAAAGAACATAACCTGAAAGGTAAATATCTTGAGTCTTCTAGTTTGTGTGAGGAGTGCACTTATATCTGCTATTTTTAATAACAACTGCTATTATCAATCTAAATGAGCAATTTAAAACTGCTAAATTAATTTGGTAGTAAATGGATTATTTAATAGCTATTTTCATAATGTCAGAGCACTGCCATCAGTCAATAATGAATTTCTGCCTGAAAACTACGGATAAAAGCAAAACCAGTATGTGTGAGCTGACATCTTAAGCAGCTAATGTTAATTGTCGTTTAAAAATAATACCGTTATCAGCAGCTCACAAAAGCAGAGTAATAGTTGCCTTTAATAGCACATGGGCATTTAGAACACTGGATGTTTTACTGCCTCTATAGTTATATAACAAACGCCATTTGTAGTTCACTCTAAAATTAAGCGAAGTCTGGTCTGGTCTTCTTGGAACTGGTGGATAACATATTTATATATGTATATATATGTGTTGGGAAAGAAAGCTATTAAGCATGCTGTCTATAGAGTAAAGTCTACAGTAAAGTCTACTGGCTATGTTGTGATTTTAACACATATTTTTAGCCATCCAAATTTTTATTCATGGTCTAGTTACATATCGAATTATGAAGCAAAGCAAAGACATATTTTTTAATATTAAAAAAAATTAATCAAATTATAGGTCACGATCAACAAATGTCACATGCTGGGGTAGCAGTATTCCTCTTTTTCTTCTATAAAAGTATTCCTACCTATACTTTAATAGATATACCTACTAGGAGATAGTTGCTCTCTGCACTTAGTAAATAGAAAAAGTAAGTGCTTTTAGTATGAAAATCTGTTCAACTTCCTATTTGAGATAGGTCATATTCATTGCTGCCTTGAAGGAACTATTTCTCTTCATCATGCTGTCCTGGGGTGACTGTGTGATGCTGTATTCCCTATCATCGGGCTGTGCCTTTAAGCCAGATCTGAGAGAGAGGAGGGGAAGGCGGTGGGATTCCTTTGGCGGCTGTGTTCAAAAACACAGATAACTTGTTCACTCTCTCCCCCGCTCTCGGCTCTGCAGCAGGGAAGAGCGCTGCGTTCTCTAGCTTTTTAGCTAGCTTCTTGTTTGTTAGCTGAAGTAAGGAGTTTTCCCGGGACTGTGGCTTCTTCTTCTTCTCCTGGAACTGTTTCAGCTTTGCTCCGGTCGGGAAGAGCATCGCCGGGAAGCCCCACACCGCGGCCCAGGGGGGCCCACGCCGCACCCCAGCTCTGGAGAGAGCAGAGCCACACCTACAGAAAGGATTCTGAATCTACCAGGTCTTCTCCACAGCGAGAGGTTTTATTATTTAACATTATTCATTCTCTCGTGCCTGC